>JAODAL010051602.1:0-26570 GCA_025379985.1 Phyllomedusa bahiana | reverse complement strand
TTGTGTGGTGCGAGTCCTGCATGTTCATGGCCATGGAGGCTTCTACAGAGGAAGGCCCTCGACTGCTCTTCCTATAGAGCCCAAATGGACCATGGAGGTCTGTATACAGGACAGGTCCTCAGACAGTGCTCTCTCCTATAGAGTCCAATGGACCATGGAGGTCTGTATACAGGACAGTTCCTCAGACATTGCTCTCTCCTATAGAGTCCAATGGACCATGGAGGCCTCTATACAGGACAGGTCCTCAGAGAGCGCTCTCTCCTGTAGAGTCCCATGGACCATGGAGGTCTCTATACCAGACAGATCGTCAGACAGTGCTCTTTCCTGTAGAGTCCCATGAACCATGGAGGTCTCTATACCAGACAGATCGTCAGACAGTGCTCTTTCCTGTAGAGTCCCATGAACCATGGAGGTCTCTATACAAGACAGATCATCAGACAGTGGTCTTTTCTGTAGAGTCTCATGGACCATGGAGGTCTTTGTACTGGACCTTTCCTCAGAGTGTGCTCTCTCCTGTAGAGTCTCATGGACCATGGAGGTCTCTATACAGGACAGGTCCTCAGAGAGTGCTCTCTTCTGTAGAGTCCCATGGTCCATGGAGGTCTGTATACAGGACAGGTCCTCAGAGAGTGCTGTCTCCTGTAGAGTCCCATGGACCATGGAAGTCTATATACAGGACAGGTCCTCAGAGAGTGCTCTCTCCTGTAGAGCCCCAGGGGACCATGGAGGGTCTCTATACCAGAAAAGATGTCAGACAGTGCTCTTTCTGTAGAGTCCCATGAACATGGAGGTCTCTATACCAGACAGATCGTCAGACAGTGCTCTTTCCTGTAGAGTCCCATGAACCATGGAGGTCTCTATACCAGACAGATCCTCAGACAGTGCTCTTTTGTAGGTTCATGGACCATGGGGGGTTTCTTTGTACTGGACCTTTCCTCAGAGTGTGCTCTCTCCTGTAGAGTCTCATGGACCATGGAGGTCTCTATACAGGACAGGTCCTCAGAGAGTGCTCTCTTCTGTAGAGTCCCATGGACCATGGAGGTCTGTATACATGACAGGTCCTCAGAGAGTGCTCTCTCCTGTAGAGTCCCATGGACCATGGAGGTCTGTATACAAGACAGGTCCTCAGAGAGTGCTCTCTCCTGTAGAGTCCCATGGACCATGGAGGTCTCTATAACAGGACAGGCCCTCAGAGAGTGTTGTCTCTTATACAGTGTTATGTACCATGGAGGTCTCTATAGATGTCAGATGGACCAGGGAGGTGGCTACGCTGGTGGGTCAGTCATCCATCTGCATATTCCATGAAGACCTTGGACATGGAGAACCCCTTGTAGATGCCACCACTTCTAGGCTCCAGCAGTTGGGCCATGCTGTTTGGACTCATGATTTCCACCAATGTGAGAGACACAGCTGAATCTCCACAGGACCTTGTGGGTCACCAGATAGCAGCAGGCTGATATCTGATGGGCAGGCCCTACACAGAGGGCCACATGTATGAATCCCGCCGGGTCGGGGCGCACCTTTCCGCCAGTTTTCCGGCGGAATCTGCGCCTGATTTATGTCGGGGCCGGGGCACGCTCATACATAGCATGTAAAGTCCGCCGCGCCTGGCCAGTGTGTTAGGGCAGTGCGGGGACCGAGTCGCAGTGCGGCGCTGCGCCTATGTTTCCCTCCGCCGGGGGTTTAGCGCACTCATACATGGGGGAAAAGTTCCCTGCGCCTCGCCAGTGTGTGTGGGGCACAGTGCGGGGACATGGGCGCAGTGCGGGACTTAGGCGCCGTGCGGGACTGCGCCGAAAAACAGTTCCGATGTGAGACAGGTTTGGAGCGGCGAGAAAATCATTCCACATGTGGTGCGGAGTAGGGAATCAAAAATCGCCTTTATAAAGGCGTTAAACATTTCAGAAAAAGAGCTGAAACCTAAAAAAAAAAAAATACATAAAACAAAATCACTTTCCAATATCCTAATTCAAGAATTAGGTTATAGGAAATTCCCGGGAAAATACAGTAATTCAAAATCAGAAGCTATTCTGTTTGGGTAGGGCATAAACGGCCAATTCAGAATAGGACGACAGTAAACCATTAAAACCTATGGGGAATTTTTAGACCAATCAGAATCCACGGCGGGACAGTTCAAAATACTGTAAAAATGCTGAAAAGAGCTGATTGGTTGAGCTAGCGGGGACTTGGCTAGCTCAGCCAATCAGAATAGGAGCGACAGAGCCCCATTCTAGCCTATGGAGAAGTTTAGACCAATCAGAATCCACGGCGGGATAATTCAAAATACAGTAAAAAGACACAAAAGAGCTGATTGGCTGAGCTAGCGGGGGCTTGGCTATCCCAGCCATTCAGAGCGCGAGCTACTTCTCCCATTATAGTCTATGGAGAGTTTGGGCGCTCTGAAATCTCGGCGCTCAGTGCGTGCGGCATGAAGTATTAATCAAAAAATGATTTTTATTAAAGTGTCAAACATTATCAGATAAAGAGCAGATCCCTTCTTTACAAATAAAGCAGTTAAAATCCGAACAACGCGTTTGTCGCCGAGAACCGGCGCTACATAGGGAATTGCAATAGAGAGAATTGCCGGGAAATACAGTAATTCTAATTGTTTAAGCTATTCTCATTGGTCGGCATAAACCATCCAATCACAATAGGAGCGACATTTTCCCTTTGTAATCTTTGGTTGATTATTGACCAATCAGAATAGGAGCGACAATGTCCCATTAAAACCTATGGAGAACAAATTGACCAATCATATTCAAAGGTGGGACAGTTTAAAATACACTAAAAATGCAGAAACGAGCTGATTGGTTGAAGCGGCGGGGGCTCGTCCGCTTAGCCAATCAGAGCGCGAGCTACTTTCTGATAGAGTTCTATGGGGAAAAGAAATTCTGAGCGCACTCTGTGATTGGCTAAGTTAAAAGAGGTGCCGTTATTTGGACCAATGGGAGAGCGAGCGACGCTCCAAAGGGTTTTCTAATGCAATCTGAAATAAAACTGTACACGGCCGAAATCAAATTATAATGCTACAGAAGTTGTCACGATTTGTATATAAAACGAATAATAATATGGGGGTAACGAAAAAAAAATATTAAATAAAATAAAATCATGTTTATTTCTTTATTTTCGTTAGCAAGGATCAATAGTATGGGTGCAACGAAAATAAAGAAATAAACATGATTTTTATTGATTTTTAATATTTTTTTTCGTTACCCCCATATTTATTATTCATTTTATATACACATCGGAACAACTTCTGTAGCGTTATAATTTGATTTCGGCCATGTACAAATTTTATTTCAGATTTTCATTAAAAACCCATTTGGAGCGTCGCTCGCTCTCCCATTGGACCAAAATAACGGCGTCTCTTTTAAACTTAGCCAATCACAGAGCTTGCTCTGATTCTTTTCCCCATGAACTCTATGAGAAGTAGCTCGCGCTTTGATTGGCCTAAGCTGGACAGCCCCCGCGCTTCAACCAATCAGCTCGTTTCTGCATTTTTACTGTATTTTGAACTGTCCCGCCTTTGAATATGATTTTGGTCAATTTTTCTCCATAGGATATAATGGGACATTGTCGCTCCTATTCTGAAATTTGGGCAATTCTCCTCCCTAGGTTTAATGGGGCATTGTCGTTCCTATTCGATTGGCTGGTTTATGCCGACCAATGAGAATAGCTTAAACAATTAGAATTACTGTATTTCCCGGCAATTCTCTCTATGGCAATTCCCTATGTAGCGCCGGTCTCTGCGACAAACACGTGGTTCGGGTTTTTAACTGCTTTATTTGTAAAGAAGTGTTCTGGTCTTTATCTGATAATGTTTTACATTTAATAAAAAATATTTTTTTATTCATACTTCATGCCGCACGGCGCTGAGAGCTGAGATTTCAGAGCGCCCATCTCTCCAGGACTATAATGGGAGAAATAGCTCGCGCTCTGATTGGCTGGGATAGCCAAGCCCCCGCTGCTCAAACCAATCAGCTCTTTTCTGTCTTTTTACTGATTTTGAATTAATCCCGCGGTGGATTCTGATTGGTCAGTCCCTTTCCCCCTAGGTTTTAATGGTTCACTGTCGCTCCTTTTCTGATTGGCGGTTTATGCCGACCAATGAGAATAGGTTTTTTAGATTTTGAATTACTGTATTTTTCCCCGGGAATTTCCTATATCATAATTCTTGATATTGCGCCGTTCTAGAGTTTTGGAAGTTTTTTAGAGTTTTTTTTTATTATGTTTATTTTTAACGTTCAGCTCTTTTCTGAGAATGTTTTCCGCCTTTATAAAGGCGATTTTTTCAGAATCATACTCCTGCTGCACGGAGCGGAGCACCGAGATTTCTTTGGCGATCTTCTATCTGTTTCCTCGCATGTTCCGATCCTGCTTCACTTCGCCACCGCCGGAGCAGTTAGACCAAAAAAAACCAGGTCTGCCTGTCGGAGCTGCCGAGCGCTGCACTGCGCCTCGCTTTGCCGACTCGCCATCATACATGCCTCGGGGTTTTCGAGCGCGCCGCGTCCCGCCCCAGAACGCCTACCCCACGCCCACACCGCGCCCACTGCCCGCCCCTTCATGCAGGGCGCAGCCTAACACTGAATCCCTGCGTCCGACAGGGGATTCGGGCTGGGAGGCGCAGTATACGCCAAAAAATGGGCGAAAAGCCCGATCATACAGGTCGCCCAAAATGTCTACATTCAGGACCAGAGTCCTCACAAAGCTTCCACTCTCCAGTCCTTCATGGTGAAACTATTCGGCTGTACCAAAACATGGTTACAAGACCCTGGCTCTGGAGACATTGATGCCCCCATGCTCACACGTCTTTAAGAAGTTGCTATTGTGGATGTAAAATCCGTCAAATCAACCAAAACTGTCTGATCTCCAGTCAGTAACAGCAGAGGATGCTGGGAGAAGGGGAGTCCCATACTGCAGCTATACAGGAGGGCCAGGGGTATGGAAGTGGAGGTGTGAAGGTCTCCAGATCTCCAGGACATCAAAGCTGGGGCTTCTCACTCAACCTTCTGTTCCTGATTAGATTCCAGGTGTCAGGATCCCAAACCCAATGCAAAGATGAGGCTGCAGCATTCACCGCCCTGATATGTATATCCCAGAGGCAAGGGGGCAAATACTTCTGTGTGATTGTTTATAGGCGTATGTACTATCAGCAAGACACAGCAAGGAGGGTCCGACTCTGCTTGATACAAGGGCAATAAATGGCAAGCGTTACCCAAACCCTGTACATAGGAGCAGTATTATAGTGGAAATTTGCTTACCGAAATTTCTTTTTCCTGGAGTCCGTAGGCAGCACACCATTGGGATTACTTCCCCCTAGGTACAACTAGGAGAGACAGGTTAACAAACAGTAATTAAAACTAATTAATCATTTAATTGTTGCCCTATAAACCCTGGCTGTAAGTACCGCACACCAGTTTTTTAAGTAGCAATGAAGTAAATTCTTCTGGGTGGGAAAGCTGTGCTGCCTACGGACTCCAGGAAACAGAAATTTCAGTACAGCAAATTTCCACTTTCCTGATCGTCCTACGGCAGCACACCAATTGGGATTTTAAAAAGCAATACTAAGAGGGTGGGACCTCCGAAGCTTTCCTGAGTATTGATTCACCAACAGTCGAACATTCTGCGAGAGGACATGCAATCCCGTAATGCTTACAATGTGGGTGGTGTAGACCATGTTGGCCGCCTACAAATATGATTAAAGGCACTTGGCCAAAATTCCCCCAGGATGTCGCAGTGGATTCTGGTG
Source organism: Phyllomedusa bahiana (assembly GCA_025379985.1). Taxonomy (NCBI): domain Eukaryota; kingdom Metazoa; phylum Chordata; class Amphibia; order Anura; family Hylidae; genus Phyllomedusa; species Phyllomedusa bahiana. The sequence continues at coordinate 20,818 of JAODAL010051602.1, read as the reverse complement.
GAATGAGCTCTGAGATGAAGAGGTGAATCAAAAAAAAAAACCCAGAATACTGTAACAGTCCTGAGAGAGAGGAGAGAAAGAAAAAGGAAAAAAAAAGAAGAAAAGAAAGAAAAAGAAAAGAAAAAGAAAAAGAAAGAAAGAAAGAAAGAAAGAAAGAAAAAAAAGAAAGAAAGAAAGAAGAAAGAAAGAAAGAAGAAAAGAAAAAAAAAAAAAAAAGGTGTGCGGTGCTTCCAGCCAGGCTTTATTGGGCAAAAACTTTTAAATGATTAATTAGTTCAATTACTGCTTGTTAACCTGTCTCTCCTAGTTGTACCTAGGGGGAAGTAATCCCAATGGTGTGCTGCCTTAGGACGATCAGGAAAGTAGTTATATTCTTGTACATAGGAGGCAGTATTATAGTAGTTATATTCTTGTACATAAGGGGCAGTATTATAGTAGTTATATTCTTGTACATAGGAGCAGTATTATAGTAGTTATATTCTTGTACATAGGGGGTAGTATTACAGTAGTTATATTCTTGTACATAGGGAGCAGTATTATTATTTATTATTATTATTATTATTTATTTTAAAGCGCCATTGATTCCAGGGCGCTGTACATTTAAGGGGAATTACATACAAACCAAATATTGAACAAAAAACAATGGTGACAAAAATGACTAGTACTGAAAAAAGAGAGGAAAAAGGGCCCTGCCCCGAGGGCTTACAATCTACAGGAAGAAGGGGAGAGAAGAAGGGGGGGGCAACATGCTTGCGGGCCGGGTTTGATGGTGGGGTTAGTGGGATTGTAGGCTACCCTGGTTTTTCAGGGGCTTTTGAAACTGGTGAAAGTTGGGGAGTTTGATGTTTTGGTTAATGATTCAGAGTGTGGGTAAGCCGGGGGAAAATCTTTTTGGGGATGGTTAGTGGGATGATGAAAGGGGCAGAGGGAAGGTCCTGTGGGAGCGGAGATTGCGTGAGGGGAGGTATCTGGAAAAAAGGGCAGAGATGTATGGGGCAGTATTATATTTTTATATTTTTTGTCGGAGCGTATTTTTAGCAGTTTTATTTTTGTACAAGGACAGTATTATGTATTAATTCCGACATAGGGGAATAGTAGTTATTTTTGTAATAGGGGGAGTATTATAGTAGTTTATTTCTTGTACGGACAGTATATAGTTGTTTTATTCTTGTACTAGGAGCAGTATTTAGTATTTATTCCTGTACTAGGAGGGAGAAATTTAGTAGTTATAGTCTTTGTACATAGTGGCAGTATTTAGTATTAATTCTTTACATAGGGGGGATATTTATTGTTTTTTCCTTTTACATGGGATATTTTAAGTTTTGTTAATTTTGTAATGGGAGCAGGATTTTTAATAGTTTAATTCTTGTAATAGGAGAGTATTATAGTAGTTTATTTCTTGTCATGGGGGGGGAGTATTATAGTAGTTATATTCTTTTTTATTGAGGGCAGTATTTTTGTAGTTATATTTTGTAATGGAGCAGTATTTTAAAATAGTTATTTTCTTGTACATAGGGGGGCGTATTATATAGTTTTTCTTGTACATAGGGGGCAGATTATAGTAGTTATATTCTTGTACATAGGGGGGGGTGTTATAGTAGCTATATTCTTTGTCATAGGAGGCAGTTTTATAGTAAATTATATTCTTGTGCATAGGGCAGTATTTTAGTAGTTATATTTTGTACTTTTGGGGCAGTATTATAGTAGTTATATTCTTGTACATAGGAGCAGTATTAAGTAGTTTAAAATTCTTTTTTAATAGGGCAGTATTTTGTATTTATATTTTGTACTATGGGGCGTATTATAGTATTTATTGTGTAAAAGGGGGCGGTATTTAGTGTTATATTTGTAAAATAGGCAGTATTTTTTTGTTATATTCATGAATAGAGGGCAGTATTATGTATTATATTCTTGTACATAGGGGGGAGTAAATAGTATTATAATTTTTTTGTACATAGGACAGTTTATAGTAGTTAATTCTTACATAGGGGCAGTATTTGTATTATATTCGTACCAGGGGCATTTTATAAAAAGTTAAAAATTCTTGTACATAGGGCAGTATTTATAGTAGTTATAAAAACTTGTACATAGGGCAGTATTTATGGTGTTTATTCTTGTAAAAGGGGCATATTTTATGTTTTATTCTTTTACACAGGGGGGAGTATTTTTAGTATTATTTTTGTACATAGGGCAGTATTTAGTAGTTATATTCTTGTCTAGGGGCGGTAATTGTACGTAGTCATATTTTGTTTTCTATGTAATTGCTCATGTACCGTCTTTTCCCCTTTGAAAACAGGGTGGGGAGGTTTTACTTCCTTTGTTGTGGGTGACGATGCAGAATATGACACTGTTAACCCCTCAGTTCCCCTGTAGATTCCTCTCTCATATTTGGGTTGTCTATACTCTTAGATGTTCTGTAAATGGAGCAGAACCAGAAAGACCTGAACATAATGACAAGATGTGACTAGAACTTAACTGAAGGCGAATGCCATTCCACAGTTACATTATATAACAACAAGCAGGTACTACGTGCCTCTAGGGTGAAGTATCTAAGCTGTGGGTGAAGCTGGTTGCTGAGCGTGTGTATCTAAGCCTCTTATGTGTGATACTCTCTGCTGATCTGAATCCCCCATGTGATCTGCACTGGGCTACATTCCTCATCCTTGTCTCTGGTGATTAGAATCATTTACATTTCCTGTGTTCTCTGGAGAAAGGTGTAAGTGATAGGGGTCAGGGCCGGCGCGTGAGCAGCATCCGCCCTCAGGGACATTCCTGGCTGGATAACCTGCGCCGCCGTGTAATCTGCACTTCCACCTGCTTAAGAGAGTAATCCCCCATTGCTCTGCAGGCTGTCACATGCTTCACTGTATGGCTATGTCTACACGGCTAATGCTAAAATGCTGTGAGAAATCCAGCTGTATTGTAACATCCCCGCACCGTGGTTTTTGCTGCAGGTTTGTGCAACAAACTGCAGTCAGTTTGGCGGTTTAGAAATCCGACAATAGAAAACCCGTAATGTGTAGACTACAGATTGGATTTTGTATTATGGGCACTGGTTACAGTTGGATTTTTGCAGATTCTAAATATGGAATATGCTTAAAAATCCAATGACAAACCAGTGCCATGTACACGTGGCCTTGGGGAGAGGCCCTAGGTTTATAGCTGTGCCCCTATGAGTCTGATTGTCAGCTCTTAGGATAATGGAAAAGCTGTTAGAGAACAGGTCAGAAAACAGAATAAAGCATGTTTAAGTTGTTCTTAATTCCCATTTCCGTCTATTACTCATCCATCTGCCCTCCCCCCCTTTTTTTTTTTGTTCCTGCTTTGTGTTTTTTTTTTTTTTTTGTTGTTGTGGGTGTCTGATAGGTGTGGTGTGCGACAGTGTTGTCTTGTCTTTCGTGTTGTTCTGTGTTTAGGGTATTTTTAGGATCACTTAGATCGTTTGCCCCGGGGTTTGGGGTTTATATCTGTCATTGGCCCTGTTTGAATGACGTTTCATCGTCATTAACATTTTCTTGGACTGTTTGGGTCTCATATTATATTGCTGCTGACCTTTGCATTGTTTATTATCACACTGTCTCTGGCTTTATCTTATGTCCACATTTTGGATTCTGTATTCCTTTATACCTGTTTTGACAGTCTGTTCAATAAAGCCTTTCCTTGAATATAAAAAAAAAAAAAGCATGTTTAAGTTAGCTGGATCTCTGTGTGTCAGGATCCTTATACACATAGGCGTTCAAAAAGTGGGAGGGACCAATATATATATACACTAGACTCATGGCTGTACATACAGTATATATACATACACATGCCCTATTCACATACACACACAATGCCTAGCACCCTTGTCCCCTCCTTACCTGTCTCCTGTAGTCTGGTTCAGTCGGCAGCTTCTTCCTTCCACTACAGACAGGTGAGGCAGGGGGCCACTGATTCATTCAGCAGAATATGCTGGACTGTGAGGAGCGATCTGTTTGGTGAAGCAGCCCCTGCTGACTCCTGTTCTACCAATCAGCGCTGCTCTCACTCTGCACTGACACTTGAGGCTGCTACCTACTCTGTCCCCCCCAAGATGCACAAAAATATAGGAGGCAAAGGGTTAATTTCTTCCTCCTCTGTGCTTTGCTCTACCCCACTTAGCATATTCTCATGCTTTCATATGGATTTTCTTTGAGGTGGCTAAAAGTGGGGGGACCATCCCCCACCAAGAAAAAAGTGGGGGGGGGTAGTCCACTCCAACCCCCCAAAAATACAACTATGTGTATACACACTGGATCTCTAGGTGGATCCCTGAGCTTGTAAATTGATCCATGTACCAGGTGGATCTCCCCTGCATTTAGAGTGATCATTATACCAGATAGATCTTTGTGCATGTAGATGGATCCATATACTCGGTGGTTTTTCTTTTGCAGAAAGGGGGATCTTTTAAAACAGATCTTTTTTAAAGTAAAGATTCAATACCAGGGGTCTGTCAAGGGAAAAGTCAGTTACAAGGGGGAAACTCTGCTTGTTTTGGGGACAAAAAGAAAGGGTTAAATCTCTGTCCCCCTAAACCTAAAAACCCAAATTTTGGGCCCCTGTACTTTCTAATCCCTTTACACTTACCGGCCGCTTTATTGGGGTACCCCATGCTATTTAACGGGTTGGCCCCCCTTTTGCCTCGAACTGCCTAAATTTTCGGGGCAAAGTTTCCCCAAGGGTGTTGCAACGATCTCAATTGGTACCAAGGGGCCCAAAGGGGTCCCCAAGAAAATATTCCCCACCCCAAAGGAAAACCACCCCCACCAGCCTGAACCATTAAATAAAAGGCAGGATGGACCCATGCTTTCATGTTTTGCCCCAAATTCTGACCCTACCATCCGTTTCGAGCAGAAATCGAGACTCATCAGACCCGGGGAAAAATTTTTTTTCCCAAACTTTTTTGTCCAATTTCGATGACTTGGGCAAAATTTGGGGCCCAGTTTCCCGTTTTTAGCTGAAAGGAGTGGCCCCGGGGTGGTCCCTTTTGCTGCTGTTTGCCCCCTCTGCCCCAAAGTTTGCCGTACTGTGATTCAGAGGCTCTTCTGCCTACCTTTGGTTTAAAAGGGGGGGTATTTTTAGCCCCGTTGCCTTTTAAAAAGGGTCGAACCTTCTGCCCCTTTCCTTTGAAACCCCTGGCTTTAACAAGGCATTTTCCCCCCAAGGGCCCGCCGCTCACTGGATGTTTTTTCTTTTTTTTGGACCATTCTCTGTAAACCCTAGAGATGGTTGTGCGTGAAAATCCCAGGAGATCAGCAGTTCCGAAATACTCAACCAGCCCTTCTGCACACAACCATGCCAACCTCAAAGGCACCAAATACACCTTTCTCCCCATACTGATGCTCGTTTTGAGCTGGCAAGAGGGTCTTGACCATGTCTACATGCCCTAAATAATGCACTGAGTTGCCGCCATTTGATTGGCTGATTAGAAATTAAAGTATAACGAGCAGTTGGACAGGTGTACCTAATAAAGTAGCCGGTGAGTGTATATACCAGCAACATCTCAAAATCAAATAGATGTGCCTCATGTTCACATCAGGAATGGTGACAACCTGCAGCATCTGGAGTAGTCACATAGAGGACAGTGCAGCCTTTATTGAACGTTTCTCTTACCAAGAAATAGGGCCCAGGAGCCTGACCATGACCCTGTGGTGAGACGAGACCTCCAGCTATTGCCGAATCCTTGAGACACGTCGATTCTGAGAACAGTCCTCCATTACCACATATTGTGTAAGGCCTGGGCTATGGGAAGTGGATGTGATTTCATGATACCCAGACTCATCTGAAGTTCACAAAAACACTGAACTCTCAAACAAATACTGAACTGGGCAATCCTACAATAAAGTTCCTTGTGATTTACTATCCAGAAAGCTCAATCAACAAAAATGCCACATAGAAAAAATAAAACTTAACTTTTAATACTAATAACCCCAAGAATAAATGTACTAATAGCAAATGCTACAAAACCCATAAAATCCTTAGTACTACCCCTACAAAACTGAACTATTCTCTACCTATTAGAAAGTTATTTTGGGGTGGTATCCACCCTGATAAGGCCGCCCCCAACTGGAACTTCACCCTCACTGTACCGCCCTAATATTCCCTATCCTAGCCTGATGCAAATCAAACAAGCCAGCAAATTGCCAGGAAAAAAGGGCGCTCTCAGCTAATAAACTAATAAATAGGTCAATCATACCACAATGCCAATCCCTAATTATATCACCTTAATGCCAAATGTTTAAAGCAGTTACAGATATTCCAAAAATCCATCCATTTTCCGACACATTTCCCCCTTTGATAACAGGCTTCATCAGAAAGTACGAAAAATAGAAATAATCTATAACATATCAAAACATTGCCACAGTGATACCTATTCAAAACGTAAGCTTACACCAAGGTTGACATGTCCGAAAAGTGGGCGTAGCTGTGAATATAGCCCAGTTTAGGAGCATTAAATCAGTGTAAAGTCGCCTAAATCCGAATACTTTGTAAAAATTTGGTTGGCAGTATACCTTGCATAATTACTAATGTACCAAAAATTGGCACATCGTACAAAAAGGGCGCATTGCATCAAAAAAGGGCGCATTGCATCTAAAAGCGCATTGCATCAAAAAAGGTGCATTGTATCATTAAAAGGCCATTGAATCTAAAAGCGCAATTGTATCAAAAAGGCGCATTGATAAAAAAGTGCAATTGCATCAAAAAAGGCGCATTGTTCAACACTCGGCCTACATAGCATATCATTGGTAGTATATTTATGGTCTATCAGAGACTCATTGCCCGATACTGTGGCGCATAACATATGTTAAGGCACTTAATATCGCATTCGCGATGACGAACATGCTCCATATTCTAGGCGAATAACAAAGTGTCATTCCCATGTATAATTGCGGCCGATGATTTGTGTGTAGACAATCCATTTATAACAAGAATATGGCTAAAAATGGATTTGCCGCAAATAAACTAAAAACATGCGTTGCGTGTTCGGATATCGCCCTAATGTTCAACCACTATAATATAAGCAGGAAAGTAAGGAGTATTCACAATATCTAGATGCCCAAACATAGGCCAGATACTAAAGTCTTTACAGTAGATATAGTGTTGCATCGTCACAGAACCTTCATCACATACTAAAGGGCCCAAAATATCCAATGCAACGCACCCAAATTATAGCAATTCCAAAGGGAGCAAAATTTCGAAACAACATCTCCTGTAGAACACCGCATTTTTATGTCGATTACAGTTCACTATCTATGAGGCCATAGCAGCTCAGATTAGAGCAAACCCCATATTGAAGGCTTTTAGGAAGGAGTTGGAGACAAAATATTCCTTAAAACGCTGGATGATATCCTCCTTTTTTTTGCTAATACTGGCGCTCATTGCCAGAAGGCAATTAAAAACATTAAAAGCTATGGTGCCCTACTCTGGTTGACAATTAATTGGGGAAGTCTGTTTCCCTTATGCCGATTGTAATGCCGATGATCAAATTACTCTCCCCGGAGATATACCACTTCTAGGTCCCATTCCTATCCGATACCCTATGGTATAAATATTTCTGTAATTTACAGGAATTTGGGCGGCATAATCTGGATCCATTCTAGTTAAATTTAAAAATAAATTGGGATGTCTGGCGCAAATTACCAATTAATCGATAGCGGGAAGATCATATCAGGTTAGAAATGAATTGGATGCCCCATTGTTGTACTCCTACATACCTCCAATCTGGCTCCCCCAGAGATTCTTTTTTTAAAGTCAATGCGATTTTCAGAGCCCCTTATCTGGGCAGGCCACCTGCCCGATAAAGCTAGAAACTCTGCAATTGGCAAAGACGAGGGAGGATGCATTCCAAATTTCCAGCATTTAGCTTCTTGGCAGCACAACTGCAATATATGAGAGATATTGGGATGGGAAGGGGATAAGATTTAACTTGAAACTATTACGACACTATTTAATTCTCCCAAACTTTAGGTAAACTGGAGGCAAAAACTTTTTTAGTGCACTCCAAAACAGTTTCCAACTTTAATCTGATCAATAAAACTGGGTGGAAATTACGGAGGATTTTGGGCTTCAGGCTGCACATCCTATACCGGATTTGGAATACCCCCTGTTGTCCGAACTTTTGTGCTACAGATTTGAGTCATGGGCATCTAGGGCCTTCAATATGTCTTCTCAGCCTGCTTACAGATCAGGGGTGCTTAATCGTTTGTTCACAATTGCAAATGGAATTTGCTTACCGCACGTACACACTATACAAATACTTATCACAGCTTAGCACTCTTATAATGCGAAAAAATCAGACACAATTCAATATAATGCAGTTACTCCGATAGATTAGGATGTCAAGAACATCAAAACAACTAGGGACTGATACCACCTTATATAAACTTTTCATTGGCAAACTTTCTAGAAACCCAATAATATTTACGTAGTAAGGTGGGAATAGTATTGGCCCTATAGAGCCTAATAATTTGGAGGAGGAGATACTGGAGACCATACCATGATTTCATGAGTGAACATCATCGAATCTCTCAATTATTCTTAAACATCGCGTTACAGAACTCCTCTATTTCTACATAAAATTGGAATTCGGGCCTCTCCTCTGTGTAAATAGTTGTCCATGGCACCCCCTCTCTGATGCATATTACTGGAGTTGCCCTAAACTAGAGCATATTGGATTTTAATTGTCAATTGAAACCAGCGTATTTTTCAATTACAGTGAGAGATGAATTCCGTTGGTTTATATTTTGGATAGTAGAGACTTAACGTTTTCAGAGCTAGAAAATCGCATATCTAGACTTTTATAATATGCGAGGAAAATTAATACGACAAAGTGCTGGATGCATAACCTCTACAGCACAAGTTTAGTTAATAAAGAGAACTGGCTGATGCCTGGAAGAGGGGTGTATTATTAAGAAGGAAGCCAAACTAAAGTATAATAAAAAGATATGGCTAGAATGGCTGGATACTTCTGGTCTTGCTCACCGAATTAGTTAGACATAGGTTTGGATCTAGTGTTCTAGTTCCTGGGACTGAGTCTATGCAGTTGTGTGGATGGAAGCCGTCCGACAGCCAGTACAATTTTTATTGTGACAAGAAACTGAATATATTAATATTGCATTGCTATGTATGTAATGATAATACTCTCTGAATCCTGTGGAGATGGATTTGAGGTGGGCTATGGTTGTGTGTTGGGGATAAAGTTGAAATTTGGTCGTACAATGACATAACTGTATTCTGTTGTACTACTTTATATCCTGAACCAATAAAAAGTTTATGGTTAAAAAAAAAAAAGTTCACATCTATGAAGTTACATAGTTTGTAAGGCTGAAAAAAGACAAGACGTCCATCCAGTTCAGCCTATTTTGCTAAAGTGTTGATCCAGAGGAAGGCAAAACCCCTCATTTTAGGGAAAAAATTCCTTCCGGACTCCAAAATGCAATCGGAATAATCCTATAACGCCCCCTCTCCAAATCCAGACACTATAACTTGTTAAAATTATGTAAACTCCAGAAATGCATCCAAACCCTTTTTGAACTTCTGTGAATTCACCAGACAAATTTCCCTGGCAGAGAGTCCCACAGTCCTCAACCGCTCCAACAGTAAAATCCCTTTCTATGTTTATGTTAAAACTTTCTTTCCTCAAAGACATAGAGGATCCCCTCTTGTTCTAGATAAAGGTCCCTGGTATAAATAAACTCTTGAGGAGAGATCTCTATATAGGCCCTTAATAATTTAAACAATTTATTATGTCCCCCCGAATCCGCTTTTTCTCTAAACTAAATAACCTATCCTTGCCAATCTTTCTGGGTAATGTAGTCACCCATCCTTTTTTATATTTTGTGCTGCCTGTACCTGCTCAAGCTCTATCATAATTCTTTCCTGTGCACATGTGCCCAAAACTGTCCCCAATATCCCTGTGTGGTCTAGACATGACTTTGTATCTGGAAATAATGTTCTCATCATGTGCATCTCTGACCCTTTTAATACATCCCATGATCCTATTTGCCTTAGCAGCTAAGGTTACCATGGGACAGATAGCTGTGCAATATGAGTTGCTGGTCGGGAGGTGATACATGGGTTGGTTGCACATTTTTATCATTCTATCTTTATAATCTTATTAGAATATATTATAGGAGCATACGTTTAATTTATCAAGCCTTAAGGCCCAGGACAAGGTAATATTATATACATGAAAATAACCTTTATAATAACATGTGCAAAATGTCTTCAATAACGGACATCCACAAACTCTTAACACTATGCCATTTAATTGATCTTAGTTCTGCGGTCTCCACCATATGGTTTTCTCCCATGTGGCACACTGATTGAAGAAAGATGGACCGTTCCTCCAACGTCGCTGTAGCAGCACATGTGTGCAGAGGACTCCAACATTTGATAATCATGGGAACCGCAAAGAGAACCAAATGGACCAAATCCCAATAACCACATCCAGCACAGCAAGGACTGCGCATCGCTAGCATGTTTGTATGCAAAATTACATTCTGCAAAAGTTTTGAAGACAATGTCTATATAAGTTTTCATTTACCCACTTTAAAGTTGACTTGTCCTGGGCTTTAACGCTTGATAAATGAAGACTTCCCAGTGAGGAGAAACACAAGATACTCTGACTATACTGCGGTTATGTCTATCACCGACACAAGCAATTAATGTTATTAGCTGCATTCCTGTTAGGAGCATATGTTATGTACATATGGACAGTAGTGTAAGGGTAACCCCCCAAGTGAAGATGTGTCACAGGAGCCATACTACTTCTCTAAGAGAAACCACCATCCTGTCACATGCCTATACCCAGCCGATAGAAAACCTCATGGGCTGGGTCCTCTTTCCTCTCTACTATTTAGGCTCGGTTCACACTGCATTACTCCTTACGTTGCAGGTATCTGGGAGAAAAAGGTACACCACTGGATACCACAGTGAGCCCATAGACATGAATAGAAGCAATATAATACTATTCAGACTACGTTTGCTCAATTTGTATGCACTTTTCCTGCAGGTGGTCCACTACGCTTTTATGTCCTGATGGAAAATAGCCCAAATGGGACTAAATTCTATTAAGGTCTATGGGCCCACCACACCTATATTGCAGTATCCATCAGGCTACCTTTTTTTTTTTGGTCCCCGAAACCTGAAACAAAGAACAATGCAGCGTGAACCCAGATTTATTCAATTATTATACTCACTTTTGTCTTTACGCCCCTTATGTGCTGCACTATTGAGTAATTATTTGCTATAACAAGAATATTTTGTACTGTGCAGGAGGAGCTATGTAGTAATGACACCTCATCTGAAAACTACTGACTTTACAAAGTGGGGTTCACTGCGGGGTAGAGCTTCTACATGAGACGAGGCACCAGAAACGTAGGGCAACATGTATGATTAATGTTGGTGCTTAGACACCAATTTTTCTGTACATATAAATAGTGTAGAATGCGCCTGATTTATGAACCTGCTCTACAGCGGGTTATAAATGAGGCGCATTGTAGCGCTAATCACAGAAAACTACCAGTGGTCAACTAGGATTATCCAAACAGCTCACAGAATAATTTTTATATCCCAGTTAATAGATAAAACTAATATTTATTTATATGCATTCAAATTTTCATACACCCTATACAAGATATGGATAAATGCCAATTAAGAATAGACGTATTTCTGTACTCAAAACCACCTTATGTAGCTAAAATGCCTTAAGAAATAGAGTAACATAATACCAATTAATGGACCAAAACATATAAAACATTAATGAGTTAGATTAACCATCCAAAGGCGGTGTTCACACGGCTTATTTCAGAACGTATGTATGTCGGGTTTCTGGTCGTAAATATGTTCCGAAACCAGTTGCAAATCAGTTTGAAATAAGTGTCACTAAGTGTGGCACATATTTCGTGACGGATTTGCAATCCCCATTCATTATATGGGGTAATCCCGTCGTGAAATTCCGCACAATAATTGACAGGCAAATTTATTTTTCCAGCCGTATTGCCTCACAAATCCTGGCGCGCAATATCGGCAACGGAAATACGTGATCGTATTTCCCTTAGAAACCAATTATTAAATGCCTGCTTACTTTTTTCAAACTGATTTCGGAACGATTTACACGTAAATAACGGCGGCAATCCGTGTCCGAAATAAGCCGTGTGAACAAGGCCAAATGGTGGTGATAAAAAGGTGGTAGCCATGATGGAGTGATAAGTAGTCCTCCTTATCACTCCATCGTGGCTACCACCTTTTTATCACCACCATTTGGGTGGTTAATCTAACTCATATTTTTGTCCCCTGAGGATTCGGTTAATTCTGGGGAACGCGTCGGGACATTTTCTAATCTGGTGCATATAAGTGTTTATTTTTTGGCTCCAGATTTAGTGTGTGATAATTTATTTCATCTAGATTTACTCACACTATTGGTATATATTTTTTTTTTAAATAGGGTAAGCCACCGATAGGCGGGGCCTTCCCTTTTTGGACGGATGCTCCTCCTTGGACAGGTTTAGAGTAGGATTTTTTTCCACTTTTTTCAGTAATTTGAATTATGTGGACCCTGGTATCTACAATATATCCATGAGCTACATATCTGGTATATTACAAAACCGTGAGTCTTTTCTAGACTGGTAATCAGGTTATGTGGTAATTGTGTTCATGCTTGATGTTTTATGTTTTGGTCCATTAATTGGTATTATGTTACTCTATTTCTTAAGGCATTTTAGCTACATAAGGTGGTTTTGAGTACTAGAACTACGTATCTTAATTGCATTTATCATATATGTGTATAGGGTGTATGAAAATTTTAATGCATATAAATAAATATTAGTTTTATCTATTAACAGGGATCTAAAAATTATTCTGTGAGCAGCATTGTAGCACTAATATAAAACTTCTGGCTCAGGTAAACCACTTTGAAAGTGCTCTACCTGTTTCAGCAGTAATGCGCCTGGATTTGCCGTACTGAAGCTATGAATCTATAGCTTCATACGGTTCTAGTGCCTGATATTGGCGTGCAGTAGGTTCAAAGCTATTGCAAATGGGGCTGTGTTAGATGTCAGCCAGAAAAGACTCTAGACTTCTGGCGCAGCCCCATTCATACATGTCACCCTTAGGATATGTCCACATGGCTTATTTTGGCGTGCCACAATTACGGTAACCCCTATGGATTATGTGTCATCCCCCTGCGCATACAATACGATCGTATTATACGCTCAGCGGGAGAATTGATATGTCAATGCATATCATTGGGGCCAGCGAGCTGCTGCCGCCCCTCCCTTGCTTTGGGAATACATGCTGATCAGCGCGACTCCCAAAACACACGGCGTATTGCAGCACATACTATATGTGCCACAATTACACCGTGTGAACATACCCTTAGAGCTACAGGAGATGCTGCCACCTCTATTCTCATAGTAATCTGTACTGCTTCTCGATGTAAAGTGGGGACGTATATTGTATTTTGTAACATACAAAAGTCTCAATTTTTGTACCTAACTACCTCTCCCTGCAACCCCCCCCCCCCTCCCCAAAAAAAAGATTAAATTAAAAATTGTGCCCAAGTTGCAAAAAAAATTGTTACTAAGCTTTTTTACTGTCTTGCTTACAGAGCTCATCAAGCACAGCAGTGAGAGGATTGCTTGACTTTTCTTCTCCCTGGGTGGCTACAGCCTCAGAGGTGTGACTGTTGTGAGTAGGACCCAGTAAGTGTGAGGAAACCCTTCCCCATTGCTGAAAAAGATTAACACATTATCCTTTCATGTATTGTCCCAATCTTATCTATCCCTGTCCAGAGAACAAAAGAGCGGTCATTAGGTTACCTGCTATTGGTAATGAGACTACTTAGAGATAAGCAACCATAGTAAAGTGAGATTACTCTTCAGAGCCATTCAGGAGCTTTATCTCTTTAGTAGTCATAGCTAGAAAACTTTTAGTCATTTTTAATTTTATAGATTTTTTTTTTTTTTACATGACAAAAAAAAAATTTTATCCTAGGAATATTGTTTTGATGAAAATAATTCCTTTACTATGGAAGTGTTCCTCTAACTGAAGTACCTTAGAGTAAGGGCTTGTTCACACAACGTTTTGCCAATCCGCTTTTGGATCCGTTTTGCGCAAGCAAAGCAGATCCACAAAATGGATCTAACAATTGTGTGATTAACATTAACATCTCACGGGAGATCGCCGATGCGCTTTTGAGAGCTCTCCTGCGCTGCGCTTTTCGGATCCGCTTTAAGAATTGACATGTCAATTCTTCTTGCATTCTACACAAGTGAGAGCCCATAGGGAATAATGGAGTGCGCTTTTGGCACCTGTCCAAAAGCACTCCACACTGTGGTTACGTATTGCCGGCGCTTTGGGTCCTGAAAGCGCATCCGAAAAGCGCAGTCTAACACAGCTGAGGGATCGGAGGTGAGCGTGGCTGCAGGGGGCTGGATTGCTGGATGAGCGTGGCTGCAGGGGGCAGGAGATGAATGGGGTAGCAGGAGATAAAGAGAGAGAGAGAAAGAGAGAGATGATTCAAAACGCATCCGGAAAGCGGATCCGTAAAACGCATGATACAAGCATGCAAAACGGATACAAAACAGCATCAGCTGTTGCGTTTTATGGAGCCGCTTTTCGGATGCAGTTTTCACTGCTAAAAAAAAGATCTGTAAAACAGATCCAAAACATTGTGTTAACAAGCCCTAAGGTGCAACAGATCTTACTAAATTTGTCAAATATGAGAGGCTGCCTATGTGGTATTAACTGAAATCTACAATTTATAACAAATTGATGGCATAAATTGTAAATCTGTGGAGTCCAGAAGCTGCCCACCTTCCTTTTGTTATGTAAAGAAAGGTTGTCAAGAGCTGGGCAAAATAAGTAGATCTGCATTAATTGCCCCTTTGTATGGAGAAAGCCTCAAAATGATAGATGGAGATTCCTGTCCCTACAATGTTTACCGTTAGTAAATGACCTTAAATATTAATCTGAGTAATTTGGCAGAAATAGAAAAGTGAAGATCCCAATCTCTATTGCCCCCCCCCTGCAGTGACCACTATGGGTACTGTTATCTCTGACCCCAGTTTAAGGACTCAGTAATAGGATTTCAACTGAAAATAATCCTATTAAATGTAATTGTGAAGTCTTGTAAAAGTTTTCTTTGTTCGTATAGCAACAAGTATCCCAATCTATAATCTAAGTGATTGAGGGTGAATGCCCAGACTGGGAGTCACTCAAGGATAAGATCATTAGCACGGTCAGGAGTGATTTTGTAAATAAGAGTAGAGACTGGGAACAAATTTTCACCTCCCGTGTATGAAACCAAGTGTAGATGGGAAAAATTTCAATACACATCTGAAAACACTTTCCACAGTGAGATCAATGATGGCCTTAAAAAGATCCCTACATTATCTTCTCATCCTGAATAGAGAAGCCCTCTAAATAAACAGTACAAAAACTGTAAAACTGGAAGTTCCTTATATATACAATGTTGATTTATAATCAATTCCCTCACTGCATTTAGAAAACAAACCAATTAAGGGTTGGCAATTTCACTTTTCTCTCTTGCTGCCAAATTAATGCCCCCCACATACACTATTAGGAAAGGAATCCTCTAGCACAGCTCAGGGCCTCACTAAAAAGATTTTTCCTAAAAAATAACCCTATAAGATATAATTGTAAAGTCCTGGGGCGCTGGGCCTTATTAGGGTGCATCCCCACGGCGTAGGACAAATACCGGCCGGTTGGCTGGCCTGTACTTGTCCTGTTTTGCGGCCGTCCCCACAGTTGCAGGGGGGGGGGGGGGGGGCGGCTTTTCTCCGCGATGAGCGGAGAAAAGCCCTCCCCCTTCACATTGAGAAGCACAGATTCCGTCCTAAAACCGGACGGAAGATTGTGCTTCTACAATGATTTGCGGCCGGACGGAAAACCGGTTTTCCATAGAGCACAATAGTGCTCATTTTCGTCCGGTTTTTCAGGCGGTCTGCAAAACCGCAAACCGACCGAAAAACCGTGCCGTTGGGACATGCCCTTAATTGGATTTCTCTTGAAAATAACCTGGTTGGATATAGTTGTGAAGTCTTGTAAAAAATGTTCCTTGTTAATATAGTGGCAAGTATCCCCCACTTGTAACATAAGAGATCAGAGTCAATTCCCCAACAGGCATTAGAATATATTCTCTCTTCTTTAGAAATACTCCATAAAAAAAAAAAAATAAAAAAGATTTTCTATTGAGGTCTACACAACACAGGTTACAGTCAAATTTTCGGCAGACTTTAAAAATACTAAAACCACAGAAAATCTAATGAAAAACCTGTGCTGTGTAGACCTAGCCTAAG
The DNA here is from genome assembly GCA_025379985.1 of Phyllomedusa bahiana. Lineage (NCBI taxonomy): Eukaryota > Metazoa > Chordata > Amphibia > Anura > Hylidae > Phyllomedusa > Phyllomedusa bahiana. Next base: position 4,478 of record JAODAL010051602.1, on the reverse strand, counting down.
GCTACACAGCATAGGATAAAAAACTTGGTAGGAACCAAATCCTAAACACCACTTTGAACATGAGTGTTTTGTGTTCAAACCCTTTTTTTGGGCGGGAGGTGGGGGTGGGAAGGGGGGCTTTTTTTGGGTGTTTTTTTCAGGCAGTTGTCACTGGTTTTAGAATAGGTGGGACCTATATGTCTTGTTTAAAAACTTGGACTGGACCATTTTTCAGCTCCAAAAACCATCCAATGGTTTACATAGTACATTGGACTCTGGCCTGGCAGCTTTTATAACATGTTCCTAAAACCACCGGTGCCCAAAAACAACCTATGTAGACTCCAAGTTGTTTTTTTTTTTGTATTGAAGTCTATGGGAACTGCTTTCTGAGGTATTTTCAGCAGTTTTTAAATACTAAAACCATCGAAAATCCAGAAAAAAAAAAAAGAGACATAGCCTGAAAGATCTAGGGCAATATGTATGAATTCTGGTGCTAATAGACCAGTTCTAAATCGCTTAAAGGTAGTATAGACTGCGCCTGGTCTGGCTGTTCTTCTGCAGGTCATACATACAGGCGCAGGGTAGAGCCAATACCACAAGTCTGGCTCAGGCGCCACCTTTACCCTGCTGGGCTGTTCTTCTTTCTGTCATACATACAGGGCAGTGTAGAGCCAATACCACAAGTCTGGCTCAGACACCACTTTACCCTGTCTGGCTGTTCTTCTGCAGGTCATACATACCAGGGCAGTGTAGAGCCAATACCACAAGTTTTGGCTCAGCACCACCGTTAGCCTGGTCTGGCTGTTCTTCTGGGAGGGCCCTACATACAGGGGCAGGGTAGAGCCAATACCACAAGGTCGGCTCAGGCGCGCCACCTTTACCCTGCTGTGGGGTGTTCTTCTGCAGGCATACATACAGGGCAGTGTAAAAGTCAATATCAACAAGTCTGGCTCAGGCACCACCTTTACCCTGGTCTGGCTGTTTTTTCTGCAGGTCATACATACAGGGGATGTAGAGCCAATACCACAAGTCTGGCTCAGGCACCACCTTTACCCTGGTCTGTTCTCTGCAGATCATACATACAGGGCAGTGAAAAGCCAATACCACAAGTCTTGCTCAGGGACCACCTTACCCGGGCTGTTCTTCTGCAGGTCACACATACAGGACAGTGTAGACCAATACCAGAAGTCTGGCTCAGGCACCACATCTACCCTGGTCTGGCTGTTTTTCTGCAGTTCATACATACAGGCGCAGTCTGGTGCCAATACAACTACTCAGGCAGACCACCTTTACCCTGCTCTGGCTATTCTTAAGTATTGATATCAAAGAATCATAAATGTGTCTATTTCTACTAATGTGGTGCAACACCCCCAGAATGCCCCAAAACTTTGGCGCACTAACAGTGTCTTTGGTGTAGTACCAAGGCACTTATCGCACCAAAGTTTGGAGTACACCTATTCATACATCTATAACTGGTCTAATACAGCTTTTTGATGCAGCCCTGTACATATGTTACCCCTAGTTTCAATACCCTGACAGGGAGTGGCTCAACTCCTTTTTCAGGTACTAAGCTATGCCTACCTAGCAAGGACAAAATACTGGCCAGATTTTAATCAAAATTAGACCAATACTTTACACTCCGTTTCAGGCAGTCCATTCAGTTGATCAGTACTATAATCCACTATTTTCAATAGATGCCTCAAGGGAGAGATCTCTAAGTGCAGCATGGATACAGCTAAAAACTTCTCTATACAATGCTGATCTCTAATAAGTTATTTCATTACATTTAGAAAATAATCTGATTTCATAACAGAAAAGTTATTCCTTCATGCTGCCCTGAACCACAATAGGTAACAGCATCTCCTAAACCAGCTCAGGGATTTTGTAAAAGGATTTCTCTTGTTGAATTTAATTAGTAAGCCTTGTAAAATTGTCCTCGTCAGTATAGTGGTAAGTATCCCCACCTGTAAAATAGGAGCTTAAAAGTCAATTCCCCAAGAGTCATTCAGGATAAAGATCAGAAACAAAAAAGGCAAAAAAATTCTTAAGGCATAATACAAACAAGTTTACCCATAGAAACTAAATGTAAATAGCAAAACTTTCAACACATTATAAAGCACTTTGACCATTATTTTCAATGGTGGTCTTAAAAACAGTTCTATTAGAAATATGTTTTTCCATTGAAGCTCAGAGCATATCTATCTTCTATGTGCTGCGGAATATGTTAGCGCTGTATAAAGATTATAATTCTAAAAATAACCCTGTTGAATGTAATTGTTAAGTCTGGTCAAATTTTTCCTCGTCATTATAGTGGTAAGTATCCCCACCTGTAATGTAAGAGAGGAGTCAATTCCCCAACAAAGGATAGATCAGAAGCAATGACAGAAGAGACTTCTACAAGAAGAGTAGAGGCTTAGAACAAACTTTTACATCTCCATACAAAACTAGAAACAATGAAATGGATACACACGTTTCATCACATATGAAAGCACTTTCACCGTTATTTTCAATCATAGATAACTCTACAAGATGCCCTTAATAAAGGTGAGGCCAGAAGTCAGTGGGTGCTAGTATATACTCCCTGCAGCACCGCTGATCTCCACCCCCCCCTCTGCACCTTCAGAGATCACGCAACCCCACAGATCAGTTTAATGATCACATCTGGAGCAAGCCATTTCTGGCATCAGACTCCCCTGTCATATCACGAGAACAAATTAATTCAACCACTTTTTAAATATATTTTATTATCCCTGAATTTTTGACAAATAGCAAAAAGTGAGGGGGAGGGGAGGAGCGTGGCATTACAAACCGGATATAGCATATAATTACCTAGTATCCCATAGTTTCCATATTTCACAGGGGCCACAACAGATGGTTAAAAAATTGCATTATTTTTAGCATCTCAAAAAAAAAAAAAAAAAATCTACTTGTGCAAACCACATAAATACGAGAAGCATAAATTATAAAAACAGAATATAAAGATGGCGGGGTCATTACATAGGTGTGATTGTTAGAGGTACAAAACATGGTAATAGCGGGGACTGCAAAATTCCATCATTCTTTATAATAAAAGATGGGCAACATAAAAAGAACCACACCAAGCACAAAAACAACGCTACAACTTTCGGGGGGCGAGGGGGGGAGAAAAGTTGACATAATATATTTTATCGAAGTAGAAGTGCTTCTTATACTGACTTCTACAAAAATGTGTGCGATCATAGAATACCATTTTATTTTAGAATGGTAAAGGAAAAGGTAATATTCGATTTTTCTAATTTTTTTTTTTTTGCTTTGCTGAAAATTACCTAAAATAGAAAAACATTTTACTTTTGCGATGGTGTTTAAAATTTTTCCTCAAAAATTCCCTTTAACAAACTAAGGCTTTTTCAACTAATTTTGGGAAAAAATATTTAGCCCTTTCTTTCATAAAGTTTTCTTGGTTTCACTGTGAAAATACAGTAGCTGCCGTCTTGAAAGTGTAAAAAGATATCACCCGTTCTTTTTGTTTCCAAAAAGTTTTGCAGAGTTGAACCTTTCGCCTATGGAGTTGGTCATTTGAGCTGCTGAAAACATAGTTGATGTAGTCACATCCTGCTATTATGCCAAAATGTTTCATAGATCAGGATACAAAATAGCTGCCTCAACTTTTCAAATAATGGAGCCATAAAAGAAACCCGAGGAAGGGTGATGTGAGGACAAGAAAGAGAACCTTCTAGTGGGCCAAGACTTTTCCACTTTCCAATTTAGCAAAAAAACATGCTCCTTCTGTATCCAGGAGATCTTGATATATTCCAATAGAAAATCTCATAATTGTTCTGTGGTTACTACTTATATATTAGAAATAAGTAACGCTATACATATAACCCCAATGTTATATAAAATAAACACGCAAAGCAAAAGGGCAATATAAAAAGTTTAAAAACAAAAAAAAAAAGTAAAAAATTTATGGGAAAAACAAAAAAAACGGTGCACCTTGAGGGCATGAAAAAGTGCGGTCACTGCTGCTCCGGGACACACGGTGGCAACGCATGGAGTTTGATTGACCGTGCAAAGCGGATAAAGCTGCTGCCATCTTTGAATACTCTAAAAAAGTGCAAGTGCAACAAGTAAACACAGAAAAACAGGTCATTAATTCCATTTCAGTGAAAGGGGGAGACTTTTAACTTTGCCCACGGAAAGTCACCAACAGATGGACAATGGTTTAGGTTACCCTTTCCTCAGATGGCAGATCCCCATAATGGTTTCCAATCTTTTACATGAGGGTACTCTGGTCTAGGAATTCTTCCAATGTCAACAACTTCCAAACATGACCCTTCCACCAGCCGCTGTCGTATACTCCATGGACGGAGAAGGCTCTGGCTGAGGGACAGATCCCTTGTAAGATGGATTCCCAGACTCTGCTGTGTTATAACTTCATCTGCTGCCGGTAGATCTCTCGCTTGCTCCTGTCGCCTCCCCAGGTCCGACTCTTAGAACGGAAGAGTTTTTTTCCAAAATTT
>JAODAL010051601.1:0-26571 GCA_025379985.1 Phyllomedusa bahiana | reverse complement strand
CGGGTGTGCCGGCGACCCGGGATGGGGGTCGCAGCCCACCCGTGACAATAGTAAACTTCCATTTATCCTTCAATAGAGCTTTTTTGTCATGGAGCCACAAAAACACTGAATTTGAGGAAGGCTAATTTTATCCTGCTTAGAGAGGCCCTAAACCGTATTGATTGGGACAAGGTGTTTAAATATGGCAGAACAAATAATAAATGGGGTATTTTTAAAAACATCCTAGGCTACCACTGTGAGAGGTACATACCTTATGGTAATAAAATAATTAGAAACAGGAAAAACCCAATGTGGATCAACAGAGATGTAAAGGAGGCAATAAAAAACAAAAAGAAAGCATTTCAGCTACTAAAACAGGAGGACAGTGAAGAGGCACAAAAATGCTATAAGGAAAAAAAAATTAAATATGTAAAAAAATGATAAAGGCAGCAAAACTGGAGACAGAAGGACGTATTGCCATAGAAAGTAAAAGTAACCCCAAAATATTTTTTAATTTATATAAATATAAAAAGATTAAAAAAGAAAATGTTGGCCCTTTAAAAAACACTGAGGGAGATACTGTGGAGGGTGATGAGAAGAAAGCAAACCTATTAAACTATTTCTTCTCCACTGTATTTACCGAGGAGGATGACCTTCCTGTTGATGAGCAAAGGGAGGAGGTAAATTCCAACTTAAATGTTTCTTGTCTAACAACAACAGGAAGAAGTGCAGGAAGCTGAAAATAGACAAATCCCCAGGCCCTGACGGTATACACCCGCATGTCCTAAGGGAGTTAAGAAATGTGATAGATAGGCCCCTATTCTTAATATTTATGGACTGTCTAATAATGGGGTATGTCCCAAAGGATTGGTACATAGGAAATGCGGTGCCAATATTCAAAAAGGGGTCAAAAAGTGATCCAGGAAAATATAGGCCAGTAAGCTTAACCTCTGTTGTAGGTAAAATTGTTGAAGGTTTTCTAAGAGATGCTATCCTGGAGTATCTCACTGAAAATAAATGTATAACTCGTTTTCCAGCAGGGTTTATGAAGGATCGGCCCTGTAAAACTAATCTCTTTCAGCCTTCTATGGGAAGGGATAGTTCCGGGACGGGGATGGGGGTTTGAGGCACTGGATGCCCTTTTAAAATTTGGATTTTTTTTAAACATTTTTACTTTTTTCCAAATAAAAGGGGTTGGTAAGTAAATGAAAGGTTTTGACCTGGGGAAAAATGTTACAAGGGGTAAGAAAACTGGTAAACTGATTTGAAAAAAAAGGGTGTTTTTTTAAGGGTTCCATACTCGACTTCACCCTGTTATAGTGGGGTACCACAGGGCTCAGTATTGGGCCCTATCCTCTTTAAAAATTTTAAAAAATGATTTTACACTTTTTATTGACATTAGAATTTTAAACTTTTCAGTTTTAACTAAGCTTGAAAAGGAAAATCCACAAAATAAGGAAAAATGTGTTTATTATAAAAGGAAACGGGGATAGGGTTGGGGGCCCGGGGGGCAAAAGAAGGGGTTTAGAATGAGGTTTAACACTGATAAGTGCAAGGTTATGCACTTGGGGGGGAAAAATCCTTACTTTATGACATGTTAAAAAAAAAAAAAAATTGGGTAAAAGTGACAGGGGGAAAAGGGTTTTGGGGAATTTCCTGGTGGACAGTAAACTTAACGGGTTGTTCTGTCCCCAATGGGGCGAATGAAGGTGTAACTGGTGGTGGGTAGTAACTGGAAAATTTTTTTCCCCTTTCGTATCCGGGAATGTGGACAACCAGGACCAGAGGCAAACACAGCCCCGTAGATTTAGATGCTTTAAAGGTGAAGTGAAAACAGAACTTGGTTTTTTTACCTTTTGGAAATACGCAATAATCATGATACAGTACTGGGGTTCTCTGTAGTTGCTTCCTTATAGAAATCTTTGGTGAAGCTGCGGGGTTTTTCGCTGCGCTGTTTGTTGTTCTACTGTTGTTCCCGCGTGCTGCTGAAGTACTTTTTGTTGCTGCCGTTTGCGGGTGGTCAGAAATTGTTTCTCTGCTACCCAAAAACAGGGTGCTTCAGTCACAGTAAAAATGCTAAAAATGGCAGCTACGGAAGTAATTTGTACTGGTCAAAGAAAACCCCCCCTTTGACAAAATTTTAGGAACAAAGCCCAGAGGGAGACTTGTAATTTGGTCAGCAGATGGCAGTTTAAAGCAAAAATTATGGAAAATAAAGAAAATGAAAAAACAATATCTAAAACTAAAGGGGAAAAAACGCACACTCCCTGTCTGAAATTTCCCATAGGGGGTTTAAATAAAAAATTTAATGTCTAAAAAGATATAGTTTTTAAAACCCTGTAAACAAAAATTTTTAGAGTGAAATATAAACCCTTAAAGAAAAATTTTTCCTGTTTTCCTTTTTTAAGGGAATTTTGGGAAATTTAAATTTCGGCATTTTTTCTTTCCTTCCAGAAACCCTTCTCAATGGGGCCAGTATCAAATGATTTTGTTGATTGGCCTTGCAAATTTTTTTGGGGGCTCCCCCTTTCCCTTTGATATTTTCCCAACTCACCCTTTCCGAATTTGAAATTTTTTTTTTTAGAAGAATCTTTGCTAAATTGCCCCTTTGGGGCCAGTAAAATTTCCTTTCGGTTTGTTGTTCCTTAAATTAACACGGGTTTTCCTTTTTTTCGATGTGGTTTGTGGTTTTTCCCTTTTTCTTTTTTTTCCCGGGGGAAATTGCGGCTGGGTGGGGGGAAATTTTCAGGGGGAAAAACCCACAGGGAAGTGGCCCGATTTGGGGCCCCTGAACTGGGGGCAGATTTTTTGTATTCCTTTTTTAATTCCGGGTTTTTAAAAAGATGAGTAGGTGACTCTGATGGTGCAATGACAGGTTTTGGGGGGTTGGTCCTCGGGGGTGTTTAATGCATTTTACGGGTGAGGGTTGGTCAGGGGGAAAAACCCCAAGGGTGAAGTGTAAAGTGGAAAACCACTAAGAAACTCGCTGTCTGTGTAGATTCCCCGCCCCCTTTTGGTGGATAGTTTCTTGCCAACATCTAAAAGTCGGCCAAGTTCTGTTTCCTGAAATTTTTCTTGCTTTTGTACAAACCCATTTCAGTTGGGTGGTTGAAAAGAAAACCAAAACCCGGGAAATCTGTAAAAGGGCAAAATGGCATCTCAAGAAATAGTGGTTTCGGTGGGGCCCCCAAATGGGGGGATGTGGGGGGGGTTTTGTGGGGCAAAGGGGTGGGGGGGGGTTGGGGAACACCCTCTCTGTCAATAAAGTGGGAAGAAACCCCCATTGTTTTGAAAGGCCTTGTTTCCCTCCTCTGGCTCGAGGAGTTACTAGAGGGGGGTTTATGTAACCCTTTCCATTGCTCGGGGGTTTTTCGCCCCCACAGCAGTGTCACTTGTTGTAGTCCCCCGGAGCAGTTACTTTTGGTTTTTAGTACTGTCATGGTTTTGGGCCCAATTTGGTACAGCCGTTGTTGTTCCCTCAAACGCCATTGCTATGTTAATTAAATTCCTGCCATAATATATCTGAAACCCCTTTCGGGGTCATTGACCCCAAATTTGGCCCCCTCGCAATGGAGTTGAGGTTTTCCTTCAGAGACTCGTTCGGGGCCTTTTTTCCTTTCGATGGGAAATTTCCTTTTGTTACTTTTGGGGGAGAGCATTCTTGTTCTTGCCAACGAAGTTTTGTAGATGCAAAATTTTGTGCGGGTTGGTGTTTCCTTATTCTGATTCTGGGCATAACGAGTTGGTCGCTCTGATAAATTTTGGGATGTGTTTGGGAAAAGGTCGCTTTTCAGACTGAAAGTTTTTGTCTTGGGAGGGAAAATTTTTAAAGCCCCCAAATTGGCCGGGATCCGCCCCTCCCCTTCATTCTTTTTTAAGGAGGGAGCTGTTCTGAAATGTTTGTTCCGGAAATTTTTCCCCAAATATATGTGACAACGTGTTCTCTCTTTTCGGGTTTAAAGCTGTTTAGGGTCGCTGAAGGGGATTTACATCTCGAAAAGGCTTTTTCCCCTTTTATTTGGGATTTTTAAACTCGGGAAAGGGTCGGAAGGGGAAATGGGAAAACCCAGTGTTCGGTTTTCCTTCCTTAGAAAAACTCACAGTCCATTTTTTTAAAGGAATTCTTGTCTTCTATGAAAGGTATTTTATCGTCGCCCTTTTGTTGTGAGAAACACTGATCTCCCAGTTTTTAAGCTTTTGGGGGAGGGTTTTGTTGTCGGGCCCCAGCTGTATGAGGTTGGGGTTTCTTTTCCCTTTTGTGATGGGGCAGGGCCCCTTTGATGTAAGATGTGGGGCCCTTTTCCCCTTTGGCACGGAAGTTTTAAAAGGGAGTCAACCCCCCTGGTTGACCCTAAGCAAAAATTTTTTCCTTTGTTTCCTTTCCCCCAAGTTTAGTTTTTGGGGGCGTATGGGGCTTTAGTCAAAGGACCATTACACTTTTGAAACCCCTCGTGTCCCCTTGGGAATTGTTTTCTGCCAAGCAGGGGGTAGAATCCCCGGCGGCCTTTAAAAAAGGGGGGGGAAATAACACTGGCTAGGTCCCTTTGGTGTGGTTGGGGGGAAGCTTCTGGGGTAGGAATCTCTCCCTGTGATTGGGTAAAATGGTCCCCTTCGATCAGTGTAGGTAGGGTTTTCTTGTGTCCCTTTGACAGGGAAGGGGAAGAATCCCGTGCTCTTCTCCCCAACAAAGTCTCTAGGGCCCCCCCTGAGCAGGTTTTTTAAGGTTTTGGGTTTTGGGGGGTCCTTTGATCCCAAATGCTTAAAACAAAACTTAGGTTCCAGCAAAAGGGGGGTTTGTTTTGGTGTAAAAATGATCGCATAAATTTTTTTACACCCCTTTTTTCCGGGTTTTGACTCTTGGGAAAACCTTGTTTGGGAAAATTTTCGGGGCCAAAATTTGCCCCTTTTGGGGCTTTTTCAATTCCTCCGGGGCATGAAGCAGGAAAATCTGTGGCAGTGTTAGCGTTTTTCCCGGGGGGCCCCCCGGCCATGGTTTTAGCGGGGGGTATTGGTCACTGCAGTGGATAAAATCGCTGGTGAGGGGGGGTTGGGGGTTGCATAGCTTTTGCCTTGTCTGTCGCTGTGACACTTTTTCACATTAAGGCAGTTTTCCCAGCCCTTTAAAGCCCATAAAATCCTTTAAAGTGCAGTTCTGAACATACCCCTAGCCCAGTGAGGATTTTCTTGCTCTCCTGTATGGGTTTGGCCAAATCCTCTGAAATTTGTTTAGTGAGTGAGGTCTTTATGAAGGGGGCTTTTCACGATTGAAGGACTTTTCTTTAAGGGATTTTAGTTGGTTTTTTTCCTTTTTAAGGTACTGCAGGTGGTAGAGGTTAGTCTTTCTAACACCCCCACACTGTTCTTAAAGTCTTTTTGTGTTTTTGTGTAACCCTTTCCCATCCCTTTGAAGATGATTTCATTTTGTAATGTTGAGCTCCGGAAGTGAGACTGGGGTTTCTTTTCCTCATCGGGGCCTGTCATCGTTTGAACCTGCAAAAATGAAGGGTTTGGGGGAAAGGTAACTTTTGTGTGTCCATTTGTTTCTTGAGTTTGATGTTCCCCACTTTTCTTGCAAAATTAAGGCAGTTTTTACGACTTTTTGAATTACCCCAATGGGGGGTATCCGTTTAGCATATCCAGCAGCGTGGGTCCCTTTTAGCAAAAGTTTCGTTCCAGGGAGAAAAATTCACTTTGGTCCTAAAGTTGTTGCTTCCTTGAGTTTAATTTTTGGGGTTTTTTTTGTTTTTTTTTTGGTTTTCCAAGTCTTTGAATGGGGCTTTCTCTATTGCTTCGGCGCTGCCAAAGGTACTTTTAAAGTCCCCTGCCAGGGGCAGAAAGGGACTTGTTTTGGGCTTGCCCCAACTTGGGACAGTTCTGGGGCCCTTCTTGATCGATTTTTTAGAGCCGAGCCCACCATTTGGGCCAAAGAGATCAAAATTCTTTTTCTCTGCAGTTAGGTTAAGGTTGGCCCATGGGCAGCTTTGAAGGGTTTCTTTCCAGGGGTTTTTTAGCTCTCTGCAAGGGGCATCAAAAAATTTTAAAAGGGCTGGTGTTAAATCAGCTCCTGCCTAAACCCTGGACTAGCGAATTTAGATATTTTCTGCTTTTTCACTGCTTGGGTTTCATGTCAAAATTTGGTACCCCTTGGGGATGGGTTTTATGGCGTGGGAAAAGGGTGAATGTTTTCCCCCGGGGTTAGAATGAAAGTTTGCGGGGGTTGAGCTGTTTGGTTTTTTCCCCTTTGGAAATTTTTTGATTTTCGCTGTCACGCTTTTGGAAAAAGGGCCCGAAAAACCTGGTAGCCCTTTCCTGGGGGATATTGTCCTTGAGAAAGGGGGGTCTGGGTGGATGGTCATTTGTTTGTGCTGGTGCTTTGGATGGCATAAAAGATGCAGGGAGGGGCTGACCCTTTGGGGGTTTTTAGTTGTTGGGCAACTGGGAAAGGTGTTAGGTTAGGGGGCACCCGCAGATAATTGATTCAAACACATTGTCCTAGTGGGGATTCCCAAATGGATTGGGCTGTTTCCTGTGGCAAAAAAAACTGGATCAAAACCTTGGTAAACGCTCGCTCAAGTACCTTTTCTTTGGGCCCATGCGGGTTTCCCCCTTTAAACTCTATTTGAAGAATCTTTATCTGAGCCCTGTTCTGCACTTTCTCTTTTAAGCCTGAAACCTTTGCTTCTGCCTTGTCTTTTAGCATGAGGGCCCCTGCTTTGCAATTTCTTTTTTTTGCCCGAGATTTTTTGCACTTTTTTTTTTTTAGCCCCCAGCTTTGCCCAAAAAAATTTTCCCTTTTTTCTGAAGGCACGTCTTTTTTTTGGGTTTTTCTGCATCTTTGGGGCCTCTGTATTCTGTCCTAGGGAAGGCTTCTTGAGCAAAAATGTTTTTTATGTCCGTGACGAAAGGGTTTTTATGAATTTGATCTGTGCCGTTTTTGTCTCCCTTTAGAAAGAGAGATACGGAGTTCCCCTTTATATTTGGCTTTTTGCACCATGCGTCTCTTTCTCTTTCCACTGCTTTGCCTTGTTCTTTTCAATTTAAGGGTTCATTTAACATTAGGTCCCTTTTTAAAAAGGTGATTTACTTTTTCCCGCAATGCTTTTTATTTTTTTGTGCGCTGGTTTTCAAACCGGTTTTCAAAGGGTTCTTGTGGCTTTCAGCATAAAACCCCCCTTTAAAGGAATTTTAAAATCCTGAATTTAAAGGGGGGTAACTTTTTCCCCATCGCTCTTCCAGGTTATCACAAGGGGCTCAAATTTTTTTTATTTTGATAGTTTTCAAAGACCCTTTTGTGTTGGTTTGGTCCCTTTCAACTTGGGCCCGCTGGAAGTGGGAGTTCTGCTTTCTGCTTTTTCAAAATCTTTAGTATAAAGGTTTTTTCTTGCTGTGTTTCAGCATCGGGGAATTGCACAAACGTTTTTCGGCCTTTTTAAATTTTAAAGGGGCACTGTCTTTTTAAAAAAACCAAAAATTTGATTTGGGGGCTAAAATTGCCAAACACGGGCTTCTATGTGGCCCAGAATAAGAAATTCCCCCGGGTGTTTGGGGAATTTTCAGGGGTTTTTAAACTGGGTGGCCGTAGCAACGAGAAGGGGAGGGGATTTCCTTTTGCTTGTTTTCTAGGAAGGGTTTTTTGGGCTGTAGTCTTGAGCTGTAGGCAAATTTTTTGGGTAATGTTTTGGGGGTCTTAAAAATTTTGGGCTGATGTCTTGGGTCTAAGCCAAATTTTTGAAATTTTGTCTTTGGCCTTACAGCAAATTTCTGAATGATTTCTTGTGCTCTAAAGCCCATTTCTGCTGTTTTTGTTTCCCCCATGAGGCGAATGGAGGTGTAACTGGCTGGTGGGTTGTGGCTGGGCTTTTTCCTTTCCTTGCCCAAACCAAAAATGTGGGAGACAGGAAAAAGAGCAAACGCAGCTCCCGGGGTTTTTGATGCAGTAAAAAACGGTGATTTTGAAACAGAAAAAATCTATTCATTGTACAGCAATAATCACTGACCCCGTACTGTGGTTCTCTGTTGTTCCTCCCTTTTAGAAATCTTGGTGAAGGGTGGGGGTTTCTCTGCTTCTGCGCTGCTTGGGTGGCTGAAGCTACCCGTTGTTGGGTGGTGCTGCTGGTTTAGAAATTGATGTTTTTTGCTAGCCCAAAAATTTCCCCCAGTCACAGTAAGATGCTAAAAAAGGCAAAAAGGGTACAAAAGGCAAAGTAACTAGCCTGAGCCTAGGGAAAACCCCCCTTGACAAAACTTTAGGAAAAAAAGACAGAGGGGGCACAAAGTAATTCCCGGTCCCGCAGATGGCCCAAAACCCTCAGAAAATATGGAAAATAAAGAACTGAAAACAATATCTATAAAATGAGGGTAACAGCAAAAAACTGTTGTTGGGCCCGCGTAAAGGGAGCAAACTGCCCAAAGGGGAAAAAAGAATCATGGGTTGTATTAAGAAAAGGGGCCCTAGGTTTCCCCCAATTTATGGGGGAAAATTTTCCCCCCAAAATACAAGTCACTGGTTTTGACCCCCCAAAGGAATTTTTGTGTACACTTTTGGGCACCAGTGCCCAGGAAAAGACATTGTGGGGGTTGAAAAAGGTTCAAAAGGGGGAACCTTTAAAAAATAAAAAAAATTGGGGGGGATTGCAATACCCAGAAAAAATTGGCAAGATTAGGGTTATTTAGTTTAGGGGAAAAGACCCGGCCTTCGGGGGGACCCTTTTTTCATATGTTTAAATTTATTAAGGGCCAAAAATAGAGATCTTGCTAAAAATTTATTTATACCCGGACTGTATTTTAGAACCCAAAGGGGGTTTTCTATGTCTTGAGAAAGTTTCTATGTTTATAAAGAAAATTTCTACATAAAACCCTAGAAAGGGTTCTTTCTGGGTTTGAGCGGGGTTTTAGACTGTGGAACTCTTGCCGTGAAAATTGTCATGGTGAATTCACTAACAAAAGTTCAAGAAGGGGGTTTTATGGTTTCTGGGATTGATAACCCTAACAAGTTATAGTGGGTAGGATTTGGGAAAAAGGGGTTTACCTCTTGGGGGTTTTTGCTTTTTTCCCGGATAAACCCTTTAACAATTTTACACTTTAGCAACAATTTAGCAAAAATAGGCTTTAAACTGGAAGGCGTTTGTCTTTTTTTTGGGCCCCCGAAAAAACTTGATTATAGTTACACTATGTTTTCTGCAGACAAATAAAAGCAAAATTTTTTTCCTTGTTCCCCCATGTATTTTTTGCTAAAACTTTCTTTACCGTTTGAAAAAGGAAAAAAAGTTCCAACGCAGTGATGTTAAAACAGAGGCATTTCGATGCTGTGGCAAAAACCCAATTTTTTTCTTGTGTTTTCCCGTTTTAATTTTTGACAGTCCCTTAGTGGCTGTACGGGCAGACTTCTAGTTTCCCCCATTCGTTTAAATTTTTATATTGTAAATCTTTCCATTTGCTATACCACATGACCTGCTGACATGAAGTCTTCATCAGCAGCTATTTTCTCTAAGACGCATGTAGCGAAGACATGTTCCACCATCCTCTCCCATCCAGACCTACAGTTAGCATCGCTGGTAAGACTTAACTCCAATTCAGAGCTCCACATTGTATAGTGTTGTATTCTATGCCAATAGCTGTTTATAATTACACTCATGTTTGCTGCAGACAGTACAGCATATGTACCCTGTACCCTCACATGTATATATGTCTGCACATCCCCTATCTCTATAATGTATCTTATGCACATGTTCATGCTTGCATTGTCTTGTGTATGTCTCGTGTTTGCATGCTGTTACATCATGGTAAGTGTATGTTTTGTATGTTTCCTCAGTTTTACACTATTCTATGCAATAAAGTTGAAATACGGACATTGCTCCTTGTCAATGTATTGCTGGGAGAGAGTGTAGCTGCCTCTGAACTTATGCTCTGCACACATAGGGAGGAGTTGCTGCTTTCATTTTCTTCTAAGGTGGACAAAACCTTTAAAACACAATTGTATCATATACTGTTGTGTCATTAAAAGTTCATCACTCACTGACTGCAAACATTTTTTGCAAAAAAGTTAATGGAATAAGTAACAAATGATTTAAACTAATATAACCATGGACTGGCATGATGACTCAGGTTATAAAAGCAAAAAATATAACTCTAGCATTATTTTTATAAATTGCTAGATACAAAAAATATAGCAATCTATCTGTCTCCGTAGCATTGCCAGGGCTATATAAGCCTGTGTCAGACTACACACTCCACATAAGGTCGGCTGCACTGAGGATGTGCTGTGATCTGTGCTGCATCTTTTCTTCAAACATAATTGGATCAAAATCTTAATAATTCTGCAATGACTTGGAAATCTTTCTCTATAACCTTATTATTTCTAGGCATCATTTCATCCTCTCACTGCCAAAGATTAAGCTCCAATCCACAATGTTCTCTCTGGAAAAGATCAACTTTATTCAATACAAAATATGTGCAGGACGGAGACCTCATTATCGGGGGGATGTTCACTGTGAGTGGAAATATACAAGTTATGAGCAGTAAACTGGGTGAGATATACTGTGACATGTAAGTATTTTGTGTCTATTTTTTGCATGTAGAATAAGATGGTAGTGACGATGACTGATAGAAGCAAGGACAAAATACCAGTTGGATTCTGTTTTAATTTGTTTGCTTTTGGATGGTTTTGGGGGGATGGTTCTGTCTGCAGTTTGTGGATTTGCCCATCCCACATAAACATTAAATTGCACATCTTCTGCCAAAAAACTGGGTAGAAGATTATGCATGTTCAAAGTTTTTCACAATGTCGGCGCCATTTTCTCATCCGATTTTCAGGCGGTTTGCAGATTTGGAAACTGCCTGAAAACTGACCAGAAAGCATCTCCATAGACCTTAATGGGGTTTTGCCAGGACGTGCCTTATCTGCTAAGAAGCAAATGTAAACAAGCCATGCTGAGCTGAGAGAGAGAGAGAGAAAGACTGCCAGAGCCCTTAGAGCCACCCCATAAGGGTTTGGAAATGGTCACTCAAAAAAAAACACACTAAAAACTTGTGGATTCTTTTTTCCCAAAAGACCAACCCCTTTTTTCCAAAGGGCCCCTTTCTTGAAGATCCTTCAGCCTTCTTGGAGTCCTTCATGTTCCCTTAAATCAGATAAATCAGGGATCTACTCAAAAATTTAAAAATACAATAGTGGATTCTGTTTACAAAAAACAACATATATCTAAAAAGCCACTTTTAAAGCTTCTTTAGCGCCCTTTTCATTTTGATAGAAAATGTCTCTGGGGCAAGCCCCCGGGCCGCAGCTCTGCCTGGTCGTTTTTAAAGCAAGCTTTTAGGGGAATTTTAAAGGGAGATTAAGGAAAACCTGTAGTCTTAGGATGCAAAATTTTTTTTAATCAAAATAAAAATTTAGAAAAGGGTTAAATTTCACATTTTTTATTTGGGGCCACGTCAACAATTTTCATCGTGGCAAAAACCCCCCTTTAAAAGAATATCCAGCAGTAACCAGAGGCTTGTGTTCCTAACTAGATCCCGTACTTCAGAGGCTGTGTGGGTCCTTTTCTAGATTCTGTACAGCAGGGGCTGGTGCTCCCATCTGATCCTGTTTCAGCGGGCTGTGTGCTCCTTACTAGATTCCCGTACAGCGGAGGCTGTGTGGTCCTTTACTTGACCTGTTACGCGGGGCCCCGTGTGCTCCAAAATTTAGTTTCCCGGTTTTGAGAGGTGTTTTGCTCCTATACTAGATCTGTACAGTGGGGGCCTGTGTGCTTCCCCCTTTTCTGATCCTGTACAAACAGAGGCTGTGTGCTTATACTAGAAACCCGTACAAACAGAGGGGTGTGCTCCTTTTCTAATCCGTACAGCAGGGCTGTGTGCTCCTTATTTGATCCTGTACAGCGGAGGGGGGTGTGCCCTTTTACTAAATCCTGTTTTTTTTTTTTTAGCAGAGGCTGTGTGCCCCTTTTTTACAAAATTTCCCGTAAAGCAGAGGCTGTGCTCCCCATTAAAAATCCTGTACAGCGGAGGTTGTTGCTCCTATACTAGGGTCCTGTAAAAGCGGAGGGTTGTGTGCTTTTCCTTTTACTAGATCCTGTACAGAAAAGGCTGTGTGCCCCTATTTAGATCCTGTTAAAAGCGGGCCCGTGTGCTTCCCTTTTAATAGATCCTGAACAGGAGGCGGGGTGCTCCTATTCTGATTTCCCGTACCCTTTGTGGAGGCTGTGTGCCTTTCCCATAAAAAGATCCCGTACAGTGGGGGCTGTGTGTCCTATACTTGTTCCCCGTACAGCAGAGGGGTGTGACTCCCCATACTTTGTTTCCCGTACAGCGGAGGGGTGGGGTGACTCCTATATAATCATGTTTCAGAAAAAGGCTGTGCTCCTATACCCCGATCCTGTACAGCAGAGGCTGTTTGCTCCCTTTTTTTTTCCTGTACAGCGAGGGGTGGGGGGCCCCCTATACTAGAAACCTGTAAAGCGGAGGCTGTGTGCTCCCATTTTTGTTTTGTCAGCGGAGGCTGGTGTGTCCTTTTTCTAGACCTGTACAGCGGGGGCTTGTGTGCTCCATAACTAGATCCCGTTCAGGGAGGCTGTGCTTCTATACTAGTTTATTTACAGCGGAGGTGTGTGCCCCCTATACCCAGATCCCTGTACAGCAGAGGCTGTGTGCTCCTATACTAGATCCTGTAAAGCGGAGGTGTGTGTCCTTTTTACTAGAAACCCGTAAACGGAAAGGGTGTGTGTCTCCTTTTACTAGATCCTGTACAGCGGGGGCTGTGCTCCTATACTAGATCCCCGTACAGCGGAGGCTGTGTTTCTCCCTATACTAGATCCCGTACAAACAGAGGGGTGTGTGCTCCTATACTAGATTTCCCGAAAGGGGAAGGGTGTGCCCCCTATCCCAGATTTCCCGGGACAAGGGAAGGCTGTGTGCTCTTATACTAGATCCTGTACCCGCTAGGCTGTGTGCTTTTTACTTGATCCTGTACAGCTGAGGCTGTGTGCTCCTTTACTAGACCCTGTACAGCGGAAGGCTGGGGTGCCCCTTTTTCTAGATCCTGTACAGCGGAGGTGTGTGTCCTTACTAGATCCCGTACAGTGGGGTGTTTGGGTCCCCATATTAGACCCCCGTCAAGAGAGGCGTGTGTTCCCTATACTAGATCCTGTACAGCGGGGCTGGTTTTCCTTTCCCATTTCTAGTTTCCCGGGACAGCGGGGCTGTTTTGCTCCTTTAATAGCCCTGTACAGAAGGGGGTGTGTTGGGTTCTATACAGATCTGTTTTAGCAGTAAGCAAAGGCTGTTTGTCCTATACTGGGATTTGCCAAGGTTTTAGGGGGTTTCAAAATAAAAGGACAAAAAAAAAGCAAATTTCGGTTTCAATATTGATTAAATTTGTTTCTCAAACAATTTGTTTTTTAGCTACTCGCCTTTTTTTTGTTTTTTGGGGGGCGGTGGCACAAAATCATCACTGGTATAAGACTATAAAACCCCCCGTTTTGAGGGAACTTTAGTGTTTTTCCCTTTTGTCAGGGATTTTGCTTCTATGGATCAATTTGTTAAAATTTTATGGGGCAAAACTTGTTTTATTTTCGGGGCTACGTTTTTGGAGCCCGACTCAACTTCTTTGGGTTGCAGTATTTCCGGGGGGTTTGGGAGGTCACTCTTTTTTTTCAAAAGGGTTAAATTTTTTTTTTTTTTTTATTTACATTATAAAAACAAACAATTTTTTGGTGTATCCACTTTGTCAGGTTTGTTATCTGTAGTCTTGATCGAACGGTTCAAGAAAAGTTAAGTTTGAGCTGAACTTCTCGAGCCGAACTGAGCTTTTTACAGTTTGTTTGGGACTAATTTGTCTTCAAGACATGTGCTCAATTCACCATTTTTAGTTTAATTTTTAGCTGCTTCCTGCAGTTTTGGTGTTTATCCAATCAGTGCACAGCACAGAGGAGTGTAAAAAATGACACCACAGAGTGTGTAGAGATCTCATTGACTGCTACAATCACATGACCCTCTAATGTGTATGCCACTGTATTTCCTGTTGAATGCAATTTCAACTTTACACTCTGTATTGAACACACTGCTCTCTGTCTGCTTGCATGCAGACAGGTACATCATTTCTCAGCGATTTTAGACAGGAAGAGCTGCTAGTTAGAGGGGACAGCAAGCTTAGGGAATCATAGACAGCAATAGTTAGGGAGTTAGCGAGTTTTGTATCGCTTTTGTAGAGTATAGAGTTTTGTATAGTTGGCTGTATCTTTCCCATCTTTATTCAGAGTGCCCAAAAGTTCATTTGTGGGTCCAACTACTGCAGAAGACACCATCAGCAAATCTTCCATAGAAAGAAATCACTTTCAAATACTGGTTGCTTGCAGCAAATTGGATTAAGTGTCCAAAAGTTAATTTTTCCAGTTTTAGGCGTACAGCTACTGCAGAAGACAACATTAACAGATATTTCATAGAAAGAAATTTATTTCTAACAATGTTTGCTTTCTGCAAATTATTGGGATAGAAGAACATCTTATTTTTCCAGTGTTGGAAGCAGAGTTCTTCCTTAAAAGACTGTTTACAAATCTCCCATGGAAAGAATTCTATTTCAAATACTGGTTTCTTCTTGAAAATTTTATTGAGTGCCCAAAAGGTCATTTCTGCTGTTTTGTGGGTACAGCTATTGCATAATACACCATTAGCAAATCTCCTATAGAAAGAACTCTATTACAAATACTGGTTGCTTGCTGCAAATTATTCGGATAGAAGAAAATTTAATTTTTCCAATTTTGGGGGTAGAGTTCTTGCATAACAGACTGTTACCCAATCTCCAATAGAAAGAAATGTATTTGAAATGGTGGTTGTTTGCTGTAAATTATTCTGATTGAAGAAAAGTTAATTTTTGCAGTTTTGGGGGCTCAGTAGTTGTATAACACACCATCTCCACATCTCCTATACAAAGAAATATATCTTAAATAGTGCTTGGTTGCTGAAAATTAGTCTGAATGCAGAAAAGTTCATTTTTTTTTTAGCTTCGGGGGTTCCATAATTGTATAACGCACTGTTTCCAAATGTCCTAAACAAAGAAAAGTATTTTAAATAGTGGTTGGTTGATGAAAACTATTTTGAGTGGAGAAAGGTTCATTTTTGGCAGTTTTGGGGGTGAAATACCTTTCAAATATACCGTGTGTTATTGTCATACAGATTTATATCCAGGAAATACAGTTCTCTCTGTTGCTAAATCTTACTCAATGCCAAAAAGTGTAATTTTGCCAGATTTTAAGTCCACATAAAGCTAAAATATACCAGTGTGTTATGGTGTTCCACATATACAGTGGGAAAAATAGTATTTAGTCAGCCACCAATTGTGCAAATTCTCCCACTTAAAAAGACCAGTAGTGCCTGAAATTGACATCATAGGTGAACCTGAACTATGAGAGATACAAGGAGAAAACAAATCCAGAAAATCACATTGATTTGGAAAGAATTTATTTGCATTTGCAAATTATGGTGGGAAATAAGTATTTGGTCAATAACAAAAGTTCATCTCAATACTTTGTTATATATCCTTTGTTGGCAATGACAGAGGTCAAATTATCTTCTTTAAGTCTTTACAAGGTTGGCACACACTGTGGCTGGTATGTTGGCCCATTCCTCCATGCAGATTTCCTCTAGAGCAGTGATGTTGTGGGGCTGTCGCTGGGCAACACAGACTTTTAACTCCCTCCAAAGGTTTTCTATGAGGTTGAGATCTGAAGACTGGCTAGGCTACTCCAGGACCTTGAAATGATTCTCATAAAGCCACTCTTTCGTTGCCCTGGCGGTGTGCTTGGGATCATTGTCATGCTGAACAACCCAGAAACATTTCATCTCCAATACCCTTGCTGATGGAAGGAGGTTTGCACTCAAAATCTCACAAAAAAAATGGCCCCACTTATTCTTTCATGTACACGGATCAGTCTTCCTCATCCCTTTGCAGATAAACAGCTCCAAAGCATGATGTTACCACCCCCATGCGTCACAGTAGATATGGTGTTCTATGGATGCAACTCAGCATTCTCTCTCCTCCAAACATGACGAGTTACTCTTCTGGATCATCCAAATACTCTCTAGCAAACTTCATATGGGCCCGGACATGTACTGGCTTAAGCATGGGGATACATCTGACACTTAGGATCTGAGTCCCTGGCAGCGTAGTGTGCTACTGATAGTAGCCTTTGTTATGTTGGTCCCAGCTCTCTGCAGGTCATTCACTAGTTTCCCTTGTGTGGTTGTGGGATTTTTGCTCACCTTTCTTGTGATCATTTAGACCCCATGGGGTGAGATGTTGCATGAAGCCCCAGATGGAGGGAAATTATCAGTGGTCTTCTATGTCTTCCACGTTCTAAATATTGCGTCCACAGTTGATTTTTTCACACCAAGCTGCTTACCTATTGAAGATTCCATCTTCTCAGCCTAGTGCAAGGCTACAATTTTGTTTCTGGTGTCCTTTGACAGCTCTTTAGTCTTCACCAACGTGGAGTTTGAAGTGTGACTGGTTGAGGTTGTGTCACATGCTAACTGGCAGAAGCCCCATTTCACTTTTCGCACCAGGCCCGAAGCACTTGAACTTATGCCTCTTCTTGCAAGTTTTGTATATGTGATATACAGTATGTGGTGGCAGCAAGAACAGCCCAATGGGTAAAATGGAGGTTCAGCTGGCAGGGGCGTAATTATAGGGGGTGCAGCGGTAGCAGCCGCTATGGGACCCTGCATCCTGACACATAAGAAGACACCAGTATTGGGAATGGCACATGGTAGCTAGCAGGGGTGCCAATAGTGCAGTACTCCTGTCAGGAGCCCTAATGAAAAGGTTGTTAAAAAATAGGAACTGGCAACGGTTAAAGGCCCCATATGATTTGGCTGTATGGGGCCGTAAACGGTTACTAGATGACTGATGGCAGCCATGATAATGGGGGGGAAGAGGGGGCATTTCACTTTTTGCACTAGGGCCCAAGAACTTGAAACTGTGCTTCT
Organism: Phyllomedusa bahiana; assembly: GCA_025379985.1. Lineage (NCBI taxonomy): Eukaryota > Metazoa > Chordata > Amphibia > Anura > Hylidae > Phyllomedusa > Phyllomedusa bahiana. The sequence goes on along the minus strand of JAODAL010051601.1, from coordinate 9,612 downwards.
GCAGGCTGAAAAATATTACACAGCAGTACCATTTGTGGCACCAAGAACATGCCAATGGGGAACATGGAGGTTCCTGTTCAAAACATTAGGCGGCAGTCCCATTGGTGGCAGCGATAATATGCCGATGGGAAACATCGAGGTTCCAGTTCGACAAGATTAGGGCGGAGTACAATTGGTGGCAGTGAGAACATGCCAATGGGGAACATGGTGGTTCCAGTTCGACAAGAATAGGCGGCAGTACCATTGGTGGCAGCGAGAGCATGCCAATGAGGAACTTTTCCAGGTGGTAAGAACCTGTAATTAACATCCAGAAGAGTCAACTGCATATGTGGAACAATTTAATAAATAAAATTTATCTCTAAAAGTGTCAGAAATTTTTTTTTTAATTCCTTTCAATGGCTAACTGAAAAGACGAACAGCTTGCAAGCAGAGGCATAGATATAGGAGGTGCCGTGGACTAGATTAGGTGGCAGTACCATTGGTGGCAGTGAGAACATGGCAAAGGGGAACAGCGAGGTTCCGGTTCCACAAGATTAGGCAATGGGGAACAGCGAGGTTCCGGTTCCACAAGATTAAGCAATGGACAACAGTGAGATTTTGGCTTAACAGGATTAGGCAATAGGGAACAGTGAGGTTGTGGTTCCACAAGATTAGGCAGTGAGAAAATGGCATTGTGGAACCTCCACAAGAGGTGAGAAGCTGTAATTACCACCTGTAATAGTTAACTGGACATGTGGAACAATGTAGTAAATAAAATTGGCCTTTAAGAGTGACATAAAAAAATTGAGACTAAAATACTAAATTCCTTTCAGTGGGTAACTGAAAAGATATCCTGCTAGGCAGGATACAACTTCTATGGTATGTCAAGCAAGTTCAGGCCATTCATCCAGTTTGTACACCCAGAAGTTAAATGGGTCTTGACTAAGTCCAAAAACGTTGATGTGGAGCTGCAGGTAGTCATGGGCTATGGTCTTAAGGTGGTCTTTTTGTGTCTGAATGCTGCTTTGCTGATGTTGTTCCATCGTGACATTAGAATGGGATGAAGATGCAAAAGATGTCTTGAGTTGGTCAATGAACACTGTCTCAAAATCCTAAATTCAACTGTCAATTTCTGTGAGTGGAAGGAAATGGCTCACTGTATTTTGTAATGTGGATCAATGAGGGTGGCCATTCAGTAATTGCTGTTAATTTTTATTGTCTTGATGCATGGATCATGTTGCAGGTAATGTAGCATTCAAGCACTCATGTGTGAGATGCTGCTGGGACCCTCCAAGCCTCAGACTTAAGGGGCACTATCGAATGTACAGCGCCCTGGAACTAAGGGCGCTCTAAAATAAATAAATAATAATAATAATAATAACAGTCGGGCCTTCTACATCCTCTGGCGACTAAGGCTTTGTGTTTACGTCCTCCGCCTCAATCACTGCTGCAACCTGCTACCAAAGAGCCTTGTTCCAGTAATAATATAACCAAAATAGTCCTGCTGACAAGGGCATTGTCTTGACTGATCATTTTGATGTGAATGCCAGAAGTATGAGCTAAGACATCGAGCCTTCTTCAGCAGACAGTCAAGACCCGGGTAGCGATTGAGAAATGTCTGCACAACCAGGTTCATGACATTTGATAGGCAAGGGATTTGTGTAAGTCTACCGAACTAAGGGCAGCAAGGAGATTGCTCCCATAGTCGCAGGTTCTAGGCACCCAGCCACTGATCGGTCTGAGTGCACAGACCCAACCACAGATCTTGATCTGTGTGTTGATGGTCTCAAAGACACATTAATTGAAGAACAGCAAGGCTTCTCTTGGAATGTGATGCTACCTGTTGAGGTTGGGATCTGGACTTCGCACCATCTCTGATGTGTTGAAGAGTGTCGGCCAAGACCCACCACCAGAGGCACTGTTATCCACCAAACTCACCCAGTGAGCAGTTAGTGAGATGTAACACCCTTGACCATACTTACTAGTCCATGTGTCTGTAGTGAGATAGACTTTGGTAGACACAGATGCAGCCAACGCGCTAGAGATCTTTTCTGCAACGTGCCTGGCCAGGGCGCTTTCCTGGCAAAAAAAAATGCCTGCTCAGCATCTGATATTAGGTGCATGCCAGGGCCTTGACATGGTGGAATGCGTCTGTGTCCACCATGCAGAAAGGCATTGCCATGCCATGTTCTCACTGCAGCCAATGGTACTGCTGACTTATGTAGTGGAATGGAACCTCGCTGTTCCCCATTGCCATGTTCTCACTGCCAACAATGGCACTGCCGTCTAATCTAGTCCAGCTAGCAGAGGCGTAACTTGAAGTTCTTAGGTCCTGGTGAAAAAAGTGTTAGGGGGCTCCTGCCAGTTACCATGTGCCATTTCTAATACCGGTGTCTTCTTATGTGTCAAAGGGGCTCCATAGCAGCTGCTAGTGCTGCACCTCCTATAGCTATGCTGTCTTCATCTTTTCAGTTAGCCATTGAAAGGAATTAATTATTTTATCCTCTTATTTTTTTCTCTGACTTTTAGAGCCAAATTGTCTGCACTAAGTTTTTCCCCATACATTTTTTACTCTTACGGAGGGTAATTACGGCTTCTTCCTACCTGTATAGGTATAAAAATTAACCTGAACATCTGCTCCTATTGATTTTAACCCCTTAACGACTGCCCACTGTCTTTTGGCATGAGCTGGTGCGGGTCGTTCGTCTACAGCGACGTCTTTTGGCCCGATCCCAGAGCATGTCCTGCGAGCACTGGGGTGCGGAGGAAACCTCCGCAACCCGATGCTTTAACCCTTTGATTACAGAGGTTCGTTACCGCACCGCAATCAAAGGGTTCCCCTGCTCTGTTTGGTGATCAGAACACCCGGTGACCCGACAAAGCCCGGGGAATGGCTGCACAGTCAGCCCTGGGGACCTAGAGTGGCCCCAGAGCTGTCTGTGTAACAAGCCAGTGATCAGGCCAGTCTGTGTGCTGTCCTGAACACTGCCTGTATCAGACTGACACAGATTATAATAAATTAGCACATATGAATATGCTAATACATTACTTAGTGTAAAAAAAAAAAAAAAAAAGTTAAAAAAAAAATAAAAAAATAAATAATAAAATAAATATTTAATAAAATAAAATGTAGAATTAATCTAACAAGTTATTACATGTGAAATATGAACAGTGTAAAAAAATGTAAAAAAAAAACATTTTTAAAAAAAAATGTTTAAAAAATTCTGCAATTATTTATAAGTGAACTTAAACTATTCCCCCATAAAGTACAACTTGTCTCGAATAAAAACCTCATCCAACTGCGTCATTAAAAAAATAAAAAAAGTTACAACTGTTGAAACGCAAGGAGGCAAAAACTAAAAAAAGTTCTGGTCATTAACTACTTTTCAGGCCTTCTCTCAAAATTCATGGTTCGACTCGAACTTTTTAGAGTTTGCTCATCACTAGTCATCTGGTTTGATGACAAACCTGAGGCAGTGGATATACCACGAAACACATTGTTTTTTAATGTGAAAAGCAAAAAAAGAAACAACTTTCATATCAAGACTGATCTACACCTGTTCTCCCAGTATACTGCAAGCCGAAGAAGTTGAATTGAGCTCCAAAACTATAGTCACAAATTGTGATTATAGTTTTGTCCACCAAATTAGTGAAGCAGTAGGAAGATACAGTGTGGTCCTATACTAGATCCTGTTCAGCAGTAAGCAGAGGCTGTGTGCTTCTACATTAGATCCTGTACAGCAGTAAGCCGTGACCAACATCTTAAGATCTTCTGATTAGTGATGAGTGATTGTGTCATCTATCGTTATCGATTCAATAGTCGATATCGGCAATTATCATGACGATTTCCAATAGTTGATAACAGATTATCGCCGATGACCATTAAAGTCTATGGGAGGAACAACACCTTCATTATTACACCCAAACAGGGCTGCAGAAGCTGGAATTAACATCCACAACAGCAAACTGGATATGTGCTACATTTTAGGCAACACAATTAGGTTATAAAAGTCACAGAAAAAAAAATCACAGACCATTCACTAGTTAATCAAAAAAGGTTACACACACCTAAGGTAAGGGCGATAGTGGGTGCAATCGTGAAAGGGATTTATGGTCCCAGTATAGCAGAAATAGAAAGAGCATTGCACAACAAAATATTTTATTCACACTAGTGAACTCAAACAGGTTATCATATATACTCAATAAATGCACCATTTACAGTATATGAAACAAAGGATTCAGATGTCAAATATACGACGTTTCGGCATGCAAGCCTTTATCAAGTACATCTGAAAAATAAGAATGTATGGTGAGTATAATGATAAATGGTAAAAGGAGGAGTAGAGAAGAGTGGAGAAAAAGAAAAAGGAAAGAACGGGAAGAAAAACTCGAACTGAACATGATGGAAACTATGGAAGGAAAAAGAAGGTGGAGGAGATGAAAAAGATGGAGAAAAAGGGGGGGGGGGAGGGAAGAGACAGTAGAGAATTATAATAAAGTAGGTAGCATGAGGGCTAGAAGGATAGAGGAAATGGAGAGAGGGACATAATTACCTAAAGTGAAATAAGTATATGATGAGGAAAAGCATGGAGTATCATGGTCTTTAGTAGGAGTCACATGTAAACAACTGTAGAGAGTGTGGTTAAATAAGGTGAGTGGTGTAGTAATATAAAAGGACCAAAGACACTGGAATAGAGTGCTTACCCATAAGAAGTAATGCTGGCATATAGCTGAGTGGGAGTATAGAGCTGGGTAGGGGTAGAACCCCAAAGGAGAAGCGCGCTATAAATAAAAAAAGAAAAATGACTACAGGATTCAATAATAATAACAAGAACCGCTATGGGAAGAAAGGAGACAGGACAAGTTACCTGGGTGAGAGCTGGTTAGGACCTGACGTCCAGAGGTAATGAGAGAAACGCCCATGCAGACCGCGGTGCGCGCGGCCCTTAAATAGCCTAGCGCGCACGCGCGGTGACGCTGCGACTGTGCAGTAGAGCCGGAAATGCTGGAGAGGAAAAGGGCAGTATGGGCAGGCTCCTGTGCGCATGCGCCGGAGAACGGCACTGTCGGAGCTGCGGGGCCGAGAAAAAGACACATAACATATAGCGGAATACATAACAAAAAGAGAGAGCAGTATGGGGTAAAGAAGGGAGCAGAAGCACAAAATACATAAGGGAGACAGAGAAGAATGACTATGAGGGTCTAAAAAGAATGAAATAATAAAGGAAGAGGAGAAAATATATACAAAAGGGGAAATAAGGCAAATCAGAAGTATATAGATGGATGGTAGTTGCAAACATTACCAATGGTGGAATGGTGTTCATTTTCTCTAGAGACAAAAAGAGGCATAATAGAATCATGAAAATCATAAAGGACAGAGGTACAGGTAATGGTACAATATTGAAACTTAATTGGATATGCATATAAAATATGCAATACTACATTACTTCTTAAGAGGTTCCAGAAGCTCAATACCTATATACAACATGAAAATTGGTCAAACAGATGACATTATCAAAAGACATAAAACGGTACATCTAACCTTTATGGAGTATATCTAATAATTCATATGCGTAGATCGTATTCTCTATTTAAACCCGCAGGTTCAAGCGTGCCAAGGGTATGAATCCAAAACCTTTCCCTTTTCAACAGTGTGGCTATGCGGTTACCCCCTCGCCGAGTTATGGGGACCTGCTCGATCACTTGGAAATGGAGTTGGGATGGATGATTATTGGAGTTAATAAAATGTGCCGGAATAGGCAATAGGGTCTCCTTGCATCTTTTGGTCGATTTTTGTTTAGATATGCGATCTTTAACCGCCTGAGTGGTCTGTCCCACATAGGCGAGTCCGCAAGGGCACTTTATTAGATAGACGACGTAGCTAGATTGGCAGGTAAAAAAGCCTTTGATAGGAAAATGTTGGCCAGTTGATGGATGGGAAAAATGACTCCCCTTAGTCACTGAGGAGCACTGTGCACAACCTAAACAAGGGAATGTGCCTTTTTTGGGTGTAGAAAATGTCATTTGTCGTGTAGTGGCACGTGGTGATCCCACGTCAGCCCTCACTAAGTGATCCCTGAGGTTGCGGTCTCTCTTATGACACTGAACTGGTGGAGTTTGGAATTCCCTTATTTGTGGATAGGATCGAAACAGGATGTTCCAATGTCTCCTTATGATTTGCTGAACCTTGGGTATGAAGGGGTGATACTTCAAAACTAGTGGGATACGGGATGTTGTATTCCTTTCTGTAGTATTCCTATTGGTTGTATCAACAGGTTTCAATACCTGTGTCGGGTAACCTCTGTCTACGAAACGTTGAGTCATTTCTTTCAATCTAGTTTCACGAGTAACAGGGTCCTGTACGATACGTTGTACCCGTTTGAACTGTGATTGAGGAAGAGGTTTTTTTATGCTAGGTGCATGATTGCTACGAAAATATAGCAGGCTGTTATGGTCAGTAGGTTTGTGATAAATATCAGAGGTTAGGTTCCCTTGGGTGTCCGTCAAAATGACAGTGTCTAGGAAATGAATATGGTCTAGATCGTAATGGATCGTAAATTGTAAACCAGAAACAGCTGTGTTGATATGTGAATGGAACTCTAGTAGAAAGGAGAGAGAACCAGTCCAAATACAGAAAATATCGTCTATGAACCTTAACCAGATTTTGGCATGGGATTGAAAGTTTTCATCAGGATATACATTGTCTTTTTCAAACATAGCCATGTATATGTTGGCGTAAGGGGGCGCCATATTGCTGCCCATTGCTGTTCCCTTGCATTGCTTATAAAACGGGTCTTGGACCAAGAAGAAATTGTTATGTAAAATCAAAGACAATATGTCCGTGCAAAATTGTTTAGCCTCATTCTGAAAATGATGTAGTTCAAGGAAGGTTTCCACTGATTTAATGCCTTCATTGTGTCCTATGGATGTATAAAGGCTAGTAACATCCCAAGTCACTAGGTAATGAGGTTTACGACCGGAGAGATATTTTTTATCTTGGTTAAAAAAACCTGTATCTAGTAGGAAGGATGGAGTCAATCTTACCAATGGAGTGAGAATTTTCTCTACTAGAATTGACAAGGGGGATAAAATAGAATCAGTGGAGGGCACTATGGGCCTCCCTGGTGGTTTCGTAGGGTGTTTGTGAATTTTGGGTAATATGTAGAAAACCGGTGTGATAGGGTATTGATTAGTAAGAAAACTAGCTGTCGGGGCATCAGTAATGTCCACTTCTATATATTGCTGCTAGTGCTGCACCTCCTATAGCTATGCTGTCTTCATCTTTTCAGTTAGCCATTGAAAGGAATTAATTATTTTAGCCTCTGATTTTTTTCTGTGACATTTAGAGCCAAATTGTCTGCACTAAGTTGTTCCCCATACCCTTTTTACTCTTATGGAGGGTAATTACGGCTTCTCCTTACCTATATAGGTATAAAAATTAACCTGAACATCTGCTCCTATTGATTTTAACCCCTTAACGACTGCCCACTGTCTTTTAGCGTCAGCTGGTGCGGGTCGTTCGTCTACAGCGACGTCTTTTGGCGAACGACTCCGGGGTTTGCGGCGCCCGGCGCAGCAACTGCACTAGGGTCGGGGCTGTACTACACATCCCTGATCCCAGAGCATGTCCTGCGAGCACTGGGGTGCGGAGAAAACCTCCGCAATCCGATGCTTTAACCCTTTGATTGCGGAGGTGCGTTACCGCATCGCAATCAAAGGGTTCCCCTGCTCTGTTGGGTGATCAGAACACTCGGTGACCCGACAAAGCCCGGGTAATGCTGCACTTTAGCCTTGGGACCTAGAGTAGCCCCAGAGCTGTCTGTGTAACAATCCAGTGTTCTGGACAGCCTGTGTGCTGTCCTGAACACTGCCTGTATCAGACTGACACAGATTATAATAAATTAGCATATACGAATATGCTAATACATTACTTAGTGTAAAAAAATAAAAAAAAAGACAAAATGTAAAACAGTTCTACCTTCATGGGATTAAAAAAAAAAAGTGTAAAAAAAAGAATAAAAAAATAAAAAATTTAAAAAAAAAAATAAATATTTAATAAAATAAAATGTAGAATTAATCTAACAAGTTATTACATGTGAAATATGAACAGTGTAAAAAAATGTAAAAAAAAAGAAACTTTTTTTTAAATGTTTAAAAAATTCTGCAATTATTTATAAGTGAACTTAAACTATTCCCCCCATAAAGTACAACTTGTCTCGAATAAAAAGAACCTCAACGAACTGCGTCATTGAAAAAATAAAAAAGTTACAACTGTTTAAACGCAAGGAGGCAAAAACTAAAAAAAAGTTCTGGTCATTAACTACTTTTCAAGCCGTCTCAAAATTCATGGTTTGACTCGAACTTTTTAGGGTTTGCTCATCACTAGTCATCTGGTTTGATGACAAACCTGATGCAGTGGATATACCACGAAACACATTGTTTTTTTATATGTGAAAAGCAAAAAAAGAAACAACTTTCATATCAAGACTGATCTACACCTGTTCTCCCAGTATACTGCAAGCCGAAGAAGTTGAATTGAGCTCCAAAACTATAGTCACAAATTGTGATTATAGTTTTGTCCACCAAATTAGTGAAGCAGTAGGAAGATACAGGGTGGTCCTATACTAGACCCTGTTCAGCAGTAAGCAGAGGCTGTGTGCTTCTACATTAGATCCTGTACAGCAGTAAGCCGTGACCAACATCTTAAGATCTTCTGATTAGTGATGAGTGATTGTGTCAACTATCGTTATCGATTCGATAATCGATATCGGCAATTATCATGACGATTTCCGATAGTCGATAACAGATTATCGCCGATTACCATTAAAGTCTATGGGAGAGGAACAACACCTTCATTCTTACACCCAAACAGGGCTGGAGAAGCTGGAATTAACATCCACAAAGCAAACTGGATATGTGCTACATTTTAGGCAACACAATTAGGTTATACAAGCCACAGAAAAAAAGTCACAGACTATTCAATATCCCTGTCTTGTACCACAGCATGACACCTGCATGACCCACAAATTAAAAAGTTCCAGAGGCAGTATTATTTGAACATCATTTTTGGTTGGGAAATGGACATTTACTATCCCTATCCTGGAACGCAGCATGACCCTCAAACCTGTCTGACCCACAGATTAAAAAGTGCCAGAAAAAGGAGTCTTTGAACCACCATTTCAGTTAAACTGGACATTGACTATACCTGTCCTGGGCCACAACATGAGCCCCAAACCTGCATGACCCCCAGATTTAAAAAAGTGCCAGAAAAAGGAGTCTTTCAACCACCATTTTAGTAGAACTGGACATTGACTATACCTGTCCTGGACCGCAGTATGACCAATAAACCTGTCTGAACCCCCAGATTAAAAAGTGCCTGAAAAAGGATTCTTTCATCCACCATTTTAGTTGAACTGGACATTGACTATACCTGTCCTGGGCCTCAACATGACCCAAAAACCCGCACAGGTGCCCTTATGGACCACAAGCATAAAATGTCTACTGGTGACATTGTTCCACTGTGACATTAAAATGTGAAGCAAACGAAACAGATGTCCCCAGTAGCTCAATGAGGCCCCCTGAAATCCTGCATTAGGAAATTACTGATCAAGGCAGGTGAGGCTTTAATTTTAA
>JAODAL010051600.1:0-26572 GCA_025379985.1 Phyllomedusa bahiana | reverse complement strand
GAAAGAAAAAACGAACCCTATATTTTTTTTTTTTTATTTTTTAACAGGCTCCCCTGCAGAATCCATGAAAGTTACTTTATTTTTGGGTGCTACGATTTTCCCCGATCCCCTATTTATATAGTTTTTTTAAGCTGAAGCATTTTAAAAAAAAAAAAAAGTTTTTAGTGGAAAACAATTTTATGCTCGCTATCTCTGGGACTATAATTTTCATTTTTCTATACAAAGCTGATGAGGATTTTTTTTTTGCGGGATAACCCCGACGTTTTAATTTGGGAAAAAACTTTGGCTTTTAAAGGGAATTTTTATCGCTTTTTATTCCTTTTTATGTGCTGCAGGAGAACAAAAAATTTAATTCTGTGATTTTTTTTTTGGGTTTTTTTGGGTTCACCGTACGGGTAATTAACAGACAATTTTTAGGGCAGGTCTTACGCACGCGGCGTCCAAATATGGTACTTTATTTTTTTTTTGATCATTTTTGGGGCGATTGGCTTTTTGTAAAGGGGAAAAGGGCGGTGACGTATTTTTTTTTTATTTTTTGTTTGTTTTTTACATGTTTTTCACTTTTTTTTATTTTTTTTTTCATTTTTTTCCGTTATTTTTTTACTTTCCCAAGGGGTTTTGAATGAAAACTTTGATCTCCATTCAATAGAATCTACATAGCTTTTTGCTATGACGGTTCCTAGGGTAACTGAAATCACGTGCCGGGCCATGCCCACAGGCAGGGGCGGGCGTCGGATTCATAGAAAACCCGGGAAGGCTTCCTGCCCTCCTGGTTTTGTATGGGGGCAGGACTCACATCGCCCGATCCTGCGCTCGCGCCACAAGATGCAGGAGGGCCCCGGTTCTTTAATTTATGCGCCCATGCGCGATAATTAAGGGTTAACGCCCCCCCCCCCCGGACGACCCCGGGGTCGGGGCCGACGCGCGGGAGTCGCGTAATATCAGCTGCACCCCGCTCCATCGCGCAACCTCCCTTAATTCGGCAATCCTCAGGAGAATCCAAACTCCGGTGCGTGAACCCCCCAAAACCCCGGACGTAGGGAAAAAGGGCCAAGGTCGTAAAGGGGGTTAAAAATTTGGGGGGTTGCAGGTTTGGGGCCATGGGGGGCCCGGGCAGGTATAGTCAATTCCAGTGAAACTAAAATGGGGTTGAAAGACCCCTTTTTTTTCCGCACTTTTTAAAATGTGGGGGGTCATGCGGGTTTGGGGCTCATGTTTTGGCCCCGGGGCAGTATATCAATGTCCAGTGAAACAAAATGGGGGTTTTGAAAGACTCCTTTTTCCAGCACTTTTTAAATGTGGGGTCAGCGGGTTTTTGGGGCTCATGCTTGGGCCCAGGCAGGTATAGTCAATGTCCGTAAACTAAAAATGGGGGGTTAAAAAATTCCTTTTTCCGGCACTTTAAATCTGGGGTCATGCGGGTTTTTGGGGGTCATGCTGCGTTCCAGGACAGGGGATATTAAATGCCATTCATAAGATGATGGTTCAAATCATATGCCTTCTAGCACTTTTTAATTTTGTGGGGATGCAGGGGTTTTAAAGGGGCATGCTGGGTACAAGACAGGGATAGTGAAGGTTTGTGTTTTTTTTTCTGTGGCTTTTTTTAACCTTGTTTCCTAAGATTTGCACGTATCCATTTGACTGTTTGGAGTTAATTCCACTTCTCCCCGCCCTGTTTGGGTGTAAAAATGAAGGGGTTGTTGCTCTCCCATAGACTTTAATGGTCATCGCTCATAATCACTGCTCACATCGAAAAACCTTATCGATGGTGACCACTAACGCTTGCCCGATGTCGATAGCCAAAGTAATCCTCAACACTAATCACCAGTAGCAGGGCACCCCAAAACCGAATACAGCACTGATTCAACACAAAAGTAAAATTACCCCCGACACGGGGGTCACAGGAGATGTCATCTTGAGGGGGTTTTTCTTCTCCTTTTTCTCCATCGGCCCCAAAACTCCCTGATGTTTCCCCCGATGAATTATTCTCTTCCCTTTTTTTCCCATCCATACAGAAAAGCAATTTTTTTCTTCCCCTGTAGAATTACCACAAAACATTTAGACTCCTCTTTTTCTAACACTTCCCAATCAATTTTCCCCCCCCCCCCTACAAATCCCCCCCCATAAGCCCCAAATAAAAAAAAGTGCCCCCCTTTGGGGCCCTACCGTAATTGTCCCCCCAACACAATTTACCCCTAAAATTAACACTTTAAAAATCTATAAGTGCACGTAAAAGGTAGCCCCCCATGGTATTTTATACAAGCCTAAACCACCCCACGAAGGCAGTAAGTATAAGACCTCCCAAAGTAGGTATATATATATATAAATTTTAAAAAATTTTAAAAAATAATTAATTTTAAAATAAATTTATGAAAAAGAAATTTTATAAAAATTTTTTGGGTTGGGAAAGAACTTTTTGTTTGTCATTTTAAACTCTTTGAAGGTGATGTGTGTCGGGGGTCTTTTATATCACTGAAAGCATTTGGCAAAAACTTCAATTATTTGGGCGGGTTGTTCCAAATTTAAAAGGCAAACCTTTTAAAAGGCTGTCCCACATTATTAACACCTACTTTTTCCACCCAAAAGGGGAAAGAAAAAGAAGGTGGCCTTTTCTACAGCAACAATTTTTTAAGCTTTGGTCCCCAAGCATCCCCCCAAAAAAATGGGGCCTTTGGGGGGGGGGGGCGAAAATTGCCCGACCTCCTCTATTCCACTCCCCAAAAAAGCTGAAACCCCAGTGGGCCAAAAAAAATAAAGACTCCTTTCAAAAAACCCGTTTTTTCACCGATGAGTGCCACATCTCATAGTCAGATGGATGGAGTCGAGGAAGGGTGGTTGATGGACACCCCATGCAAACAGGCTACGGCGCCAAAAAGGGGGAGTGGGTAATTTTTGGGGGTGGAATCATTGGGGAGAGATTGCGCCCCTTCAGGGCCCTGAAGGGAAAGAATAAAAACCAAATGTTTCTTGGGTTTCCAAACAGCACTCCTGCCATTGTTAAGAAGAAAACCCTGCATTGCCACAAAATTTTCATGCATGTAAGCACCGTCTCATGCTCAAATAACACATCTGCATCTCTGGCTGCTAGGGGCATAAAAGGGGACAAATTTATGGGCCCCCCATGCCCCCCCTGACCTAAACCCCCATTGAAACCTCTGGACACATCAAAAGGAGTTTTAAATGAGGGCGGGGGCATTCACTCTAAAAACAGCTCTGGGGGGGGTATTCTTTTCCTCATGCAAAAAAATTAAAGCAGAAACCATCCAAAACCTGAAAAATTTCAAGGGACGAGAGTTCAGAAGCTCATTTCGAAAAAGGGGTTTCCCTATTGCACATTAACGTAACCTCGAAAAATTTTGACTTGAAAACTTTTGTTTTCATTTTGTAAAACCTGCAATGATTATAGTACACAAATACCATTTTTTTTTCGTTTAAAAATGAAAAGGTTGAAACTCTGCTGTGCATAATAATTTTGAACATTTCATTTTGTGCATTTGAGTTTTTTTTGGTAAAATAATACTGTTTTTTCAAAGGATTTTTCAAAAAAACCCTTTTAATTATATCTAATAATTGATGACGGAAAAATTTCAGGACTGCAATTCATATAGGTAATTTGGAAAGTAAGAGAAAATATTATTTGCTATTTAATTCGGAACCAGTATGTGGTTGGTTGTATATATTATATATATAAAATATATAAAAAAATATATAATAATAAAAATATATAATATATTATAATATATAAATAATAAATATATATATATATATAATACTCTCATAATAGGAAAAGCCCCCCTCATAAGTTTACAGTTTTTTCAAAGGGAAAGAGGTGAAAACCCCAAATTTGGGAGGGCCCCCATGGGTAATAGGGCCCCTCAGAACAGTACAAGTAAAAGGCCCCCCCATAGTAGGGGAAGGGATATGGCCCCCCCTTAGGTACCTACTGTATAAGAAAAACCCCCAAATAGGTAGGGATATAACCAACCCCAGGTAGGTAATAAGGCCCCCCCACATTAATAGGGTAAAAAGGACCACCATTTGGGATTACAAGCCCCCCAGTATTTAAAAAGGGGAGACAGGGCCCCCCTATTAATAAGGTAGGTAACAGGCCTCCCCCATTAATTTGGTAGGGAAAACAGGGCCTTTCCCCAAAAAAATTAATAGGAGAAAAGGGCTTCCCTTTTTTAACCAGTAGATTGCCCCAATAAAAATTTCTAGGTAGGCCACACCCATTAATTAGCCAGGAGAGGTCCCCTAATTAGCCAGGTAGGGGCTGCCCCATTAAGTAGCCAATGCCCCCCTTAAATTTGCAAGGTACCAGGGCCCATTAATTTCCAGGGACCAGTGCCCCATTAATTAACCCCGGAGGTCGCCCCATTAATTACCAGATAGCCAGGGGCCCCAAATTACCAGGTACCAGTGCCCCCAACATTAAATTTGCGAGGGGGCCCCTTTTTAAAAAAAAAAAAATACTCACCTGCTTTCTTTCCACTTCTCCTGGTCCAGATCGGGCCACGCTCACAGTCTAGTTTGGGCAGTTAGCATCCCGGGGCAATGACGTCTCACTTGCGCTTCCCGTGTCGAGCCCCCAAGGGCTAACGACTGGATCAAAGACCTGGCTTTTCTGAGATCCGCATCGCTTGGCGTGACCCAGCCATGCAGCCGTGTGTGCAAGGGGGGGGGGCCCTCTCGGCCCCCGGGCACGGGGGCCCTAGTCGCGAAAGGGCAAATGCTCCCGCTCCTTTGGCTGCCCCCACAGACCGACGCCGGCACTCGGGGCCTGCTGGGGGGAAACAGCAGCCCCCACGGTGGTTACTCCAAGTCGGCGCTGCGGCCCGGACCCTGGTTTGCCCGGTGAGGTTTACCATCGGGCCTGGGTACGGCGGAAAAGGGCGTTTTTTGGCCCATGTTTTGGGAAACCTGATTATTGTTTCCTGCTTTGGGGATGTGAACACTGTCTGATTTCAGGGGCTCTTTTCATTTTCTAAATTTCCCGTGTTTTAAACAGGTTTCCCACCCCCCCCTTTTTTTTCTTTTTTAAACAGCTCCCTTTTGCCCCCCGTCTGTGTTTTGTGTGGCGGGAAATTTTCAGAGGGTATTTCAATCACACTCGGGAACCTGACATCCTATGAAAATCCATTTGGGCTCTTGCATTTTTGCTTTGATTGCTGACCTTTCCCCTTTCCCTTTTTTCCCTTCTTTTCCTCCCTGCGTTTTTGTACTGTCTTCCATCTCTGGTTTAAACCTAAAATTTTTTTGACCTCTTTTTCGTGTGTTCATCTGCCCTTTGTTTTTTTTTCAGAGTTCCCCTTATCCAGTCATCCAGTTCTTGCAAACCACCGTGGGTCGGGTCAGCAAATAGGCTTAGACAGCGTTGGGGAGCCAAAAAACCGCTCACTGCCCCTGCCCTCTCCTGACAGATCCTAGGGGTCCCTCACAGCTTTCCCTGGGAAATTATTTTTTAGTTTAAAATTTTTTATTTCTGAAAAAAAGGGGCTGCAAAACTCCACAGGCTGTACAGAGACCCATAAATTTTTTCCCTTTACCCCACGGGGGCTTACAATCAAAATTTTTTTCCAAAATTAACCCCTGTCCTTTGGACCTTATGTTGAAAACGCCCCTAGCGAAAGACGTGTTTTTTTGGGCCCAAGAAAGAAAACGACTAAACTTTCATTTTAAATAAGCCCCGGGGAAAGAAAAAAAGCGGGGCCCAATTTGGTTGCTATGAGTAACACAGTCTTACACCTAGACATTTCCTTTAAATACATAAGGCCCTAAAATTTTTTCCTTTTTTTCCTTTTGAAAATTGGGGGGAAAACCCAAATTGCAAACAAGCAAAACATACATACGGCTGTAAGGGTTCCCCCTTTTTAAACCCCCCTTAAGGACCGGGGTTTTTTTTTATTGGGGGACACGTTCGTTTTTCCCCTCCCAGCCTTCTGAAAGCCATAACTTTTTTTTTTTTTCCACCTACATAGACACATGGGGGCTTTTTTTTTGGGCGGACAAGATGAACTTTCTAATGGTTTTTTTTTTCACTAAAACTAAAAGAATTACGGGGAAACCCCGAAAAAAAAACCAAGTGGGACAAAATTGGGGGAAAAAAAAAAAGTTTTTTTTCCCAATTTTTGGGGGGTTTTGTTTTAACGGCTTTTAAAATTTTTTGGTAAATAGAATTTTTAAATCTGTATTTCCAGGAAAATTACGAAAACCCGGGAAAATACCAAAAAAGAAAGGGTTTTCCGAAAGTTTTTGGAAACCCAAAAAAAAAAGGGCAAACTTTTTTTCTATTTTAAAATTTTTGCGCCACGGCGCCATTTTTTTCGACCAATAACTTTTTTGAAACTAACCCCCTACGGACGTCAGGGGGGGGGCATTTTTGGGGGCCTGAAGTGTATTTTTTAAATGCTACATTTTGGAAAATGCATGCAATTTTAAATAAATCATTTTTTTTTCCCAAAATTTTTAAACGTAAAATGCCCAAAAAAACGCAATTTTTTCAGCGTTTTGGGATAAAATGTTTATATTTTAAGACCCAACTTTTGACCGGGGATACTTTTTTATTATTTTAATGATTTTTTTTTGTAAAATGGGGAAAGGGGGGGGAAATTTAAATTTTAACCCCTTAACGACCCCTTTGGGGTTAAAATAAGTCCCAACCGCTAAGGGCCCTTTTCAGGGGGGTGGGGTCCGCGACCCCTCCGCCAACCCCCCGGGGGTTAGCGGCAAATCGCCGCTAACACCCGGCAGTAACCCCGCAGGGGGGGCTCCGCCCACTGGCCTGTTTTACCCATTTAGGCCCCCCGGAAAAAAATGGCCGCCGTCTGGGAATTTAAAGCCGGCCCGGGGGGGCCGCGCACCGACGGGCGGGGAAAACCGGGGAAACAGCGCAGCTTAAAAGCTGGGGCCGAACCATTTACCCGGCCCTTGGGGGGGGAGCCTTTGGGGAAGGGACCCTCACTTACCCTGGCCCGGTTTGCCCCCCTTCCCGGGCCCCCAGAAAAAAGGGGAAGGGGGGGAAACCCGCCCCTTTTTACACCTAATGCATTGCCAAACAAAAGCATTTTGGTTTTTATTAACAATCCCCGGGCCCCCTAGTGGGGCAAGTACCAAAAGTGCCTCAATGTTTACAGTAAAAAAAAAAAATAAATAAAGATTTAAAGTACAAAAAACAAAAAAAAAAGTATTAAAAGTTCAAATCACCCCCCTTCCCCATTTTACAAATAAAATCATTAAAATAATAAAAAAGTTACACATATTTGGTATCGCCGCGTCCCAAAAAGTCCGATCTATAAAAATATAACATCATTTATCCCGTACGCTGAAAACCGTAGAAGAAAAAAAATTCCAAACGGCAAAATTGCGTTTTTTGGTCATTTTACGTCACTCAAAAAATGGAATAAAAATGATCAAAAAAGTCTCATGCATTCCAAACTGCTAGCGATAAAAAGTACACTTCAGCCCTCAAAAAATGTTCCCTCACTGACGTCCATAGGTGTTAGTACAAAAAAGTTATTGATCGCACAAAATGGCGCCGTGGCGCAAATTTCAAAAATATAAAATGTTTGGAATTTTTTTACGGTACCAAAACATAATGGAAACCCTACATGTTTGGTATTGCCGGATGCATAACAATCTGAAGAATAGAAATAGGAATAGAAATAACACATTATATTTACCGAAGATTGAACGCCGTAAACGCAAAACACCCGCAAACATGGCGAAAATAAATTTTTTTCACAATTTGTCCCACTTGGAATTTTTTTGCGGTTTCCCAGTATATTCTATAGTATAGTGAATAACACCATTAGAAAGTACATCTTGTCCCGCAAAATAAAAGCCCTCATATGTCTATGTAGGTGGAAAAATAAAGAAGTTATGGCTTTCAGAAGGCGAGGAGGGAAAAACGAACGTCTCACCAAAAAAAAACGCCGGGTCCTTAAGGGGTTAAATACTTTTTTTTTTGTACTTTAAAACTTTATTTATTTTATTTACTGTAACATTTAGTCCCCCTATGGTGCTTGACCACTAGGGGGCGCAATTGTTAATACAACCTAATGCATTGCATAGGCAATGCATTAGGGTGTACAAAGATGGCGGTTTCCCCACTTCCTGTCTGCGGACGGAAGTGGGGCAAACCGGCCAGGGTAAGTGACGGGAGCCTTCACAGAGCTCCCCACCACCATGCCCGGTCGTCGGATCACCGATCGGCGCGACACCGATCGGCGTTCATTCAGACGCCGCGGCCATCTTTGCCGCGGTGTCTGATGGGTTAAACAGCGCCAGCGGGCGGAGCCACCCGCCGGCGCTGTGACTGCCGGGTGTTAGCGGCGAGTAGCCGCTCACAGCCGGTGGCTGTGCGGGGGGGTCGCGGAGCGATCCCCCTGCAAAGCCCCTTAGGGGCCCTGGGACGTACTAATACGCCCAAGGTCGTTAAGGGGTTAAACCAGGGATGGGCAATTCCCTTTCCCATGGGGCCACATGAGAAATTGGAATGGTTTTAGAGGGCCAGACTAATATATTTAACTCAGTTCTACCCAATACTGATCACTCACCACAACCGATCACTAACTACAACTACCCGCAGCTCTCTTCTCCTGTCTCCTATTTAAAAACAGCACATAGAGGAGTCCACCAATAGCAGAACTTCTCCCAATCAGCACCGCGCATCACAACCAATCAGGAATGAACAGTCGTCCAATCACACATCAGACCAACAATCTCAGCCGGTGGGTGTGGCCCAAAGTACATGGGGCGTCACAGGCAGTAATACATAATATCCGGGGCTCGTACTTTATTAGTCTGTAAACACGGGCTTCTATTGGTTGAAATCAATGATCGACGTTTTCAACAGCCAATTAAAACCGTTGTACAAAGTCATCCTATCTCCATGATGAAAGAGGGCACTTCTCTGGTTTTATAGCTTTATAAGATATATTTTGCCAAAGCGTAATATTCAGAGTGCTGCTGACACACTGAGCTTATCCTATGATGGGACTTGTGGTCCTAGCAGTGCGCTGAGTTCAGGGCCACCAGCAAGAATTTCAGAACCTCTAACAGCCAAAGTGTCTGGGCCCATCCACGGCAAAAAAAATAAATGAAAAAAAACATAGGAGGAACAGGAAAAACTTGTTTTTGGGGTTTATTTTCGTGGAAACTTACTATGTGATATTAATGACACGTTATCTTTATTTTGTGGGTCAGTAGAATGTCGTCAATACCAGATTTATAAAGAGTGTTTAATGTATTTTACTAGTTTTTCCTTAGACCAATAATCTCTTTCTGTCAGCTAAGCTGTGTCAGGGATAGGTTGTTATGGGGTTAGGGATTTTATTTGTATCATTTTCCATTTTAGGGTGCATATGACTTTTCCATCTTTAATTCCAATTTTATAGCACAGAGACACAATTCTGACATTTTTTATGGCGGTAACATTTAAAAAGAATGTACTGTAGTTTTAAATCTTTTCTTTTCCTGTCTCACCTGGGTATTTGTATAAGTAATCACTAGTACAATATATTACGGTACTTGTGTACTGCAGTATATTGTCATTCAAATTATCCCCTATTACATCTTGCCGCTGGCCACAATTAGCATAGGTAGGTAGCTAGGTTAGGTAGTTCGCTCTTCAGTAGAGCAAACCATACATCTTGCAAAACTTTCTGTAACTGTAAATAGTTGGACAGAACGTCCTGCAGGAGGCAAATCAGGCAGGAAAGGAAAGAGTAAATGGTGTGTTCCCCTCACCTGCTACTGGGAGATAGATGGGACGGCCTCAAGGACATCTTGCCGCTAGCATAGTTAATGTCTCTTCCAGGGACACCAACAAAGCTCCAGTTCCACCCGAATGCGGTCATCTTCCTCTTGTTTTTTTTCCTTTCGGCCCAGAGTGCCATGATGACTTCTCCCAGCCACAACTTTTATCTGCAGAATTTACCACACACACACATCTTAGAATCCACACTTTTTCAGCGGCTCCGTACTTATAGGTATATAAATCCCCTCAGTTAGGTAGCTCTATAGCTCCCCTCCTCAGATAGGAAGCTCTATAGCTCCCCTCTTCAATTAGATAGCTCTATAGCTCCCCTCAGTTAGGTAGGCATGCATATGCCCCCTAAGTTAGGCAGGTATATATAGGTCTCCTCAGTTAGACAGGTATATAAGTCCCCTCAGTTAGGCAGGTATATATAGGTCCCCTCAGTTAGGCAGGTATATATAGGTCCTCTCAGTTAGGCAGGCATGTATATGTCCCCTCAGTTAGGCAGGTATATATAGCCCCCTCAGTTAGGCAGGTATAGAAGTCCACTCAGTTATCCAGGTATATATAGGCCCCGTCAGTTAGGTAGGTATATAAGCTGGCAATAAAAATAATAATAATACTTACCTCTCGTCCTTCCACGGCCGAGTGGCTTCCTCTTCTGCCCGACACTGGCGGCGTGACGTCACGCCGCCAGTGCCGGGATGCTCGTCCGGCAGCTCCTCAGCCACACAGCCTATGCAGAGTGATTAGGCTGTACAGCCGAGGAGAGGCAACATTGCGATGGAATCACTTCATCGCACTGCTGCCCAGTTCACTACTACCGGGCTGCAGCGAGCCTTCATTGCTACTATGAGTATGGACTAAAGCAGACCTGGGCTAGTTAGAGGCTTGATGTGGCCTGTGGGCCATACAATGCCCTGGTCTGCTTTAAACCTAATACCCCAGTGGTGTTAGCCCTGCAATAAAAAGGCCATACATTAAGCCATAAGCTAATGTTCTCACTCCATAGCAGAAAAGAGCTGAAGTCCTGTTTCCTGTTACATAGTTTTGACATTTGAGGCCCTATAGTTTTTGATAGAGTGAAATATGTATTAGCAATGTCAAAAAAGTATATTAAGTAGTGCATGGTAATATTTAATCAGCTATTTCATGTTTGTCCACTTACTTTTTATATTTTCTGTTCTTTTTACTCAAATGAAACTTTTCTCCTTTAATGTCATAAATTTAGTTTTTAAAAACTAGCATGGGATGGCATGGTAGATAAATCTGATTATGTCTACTGCTTATTTAGAATCGTGAACCAGCCAGATGTTCAGTAAGCCAAAAGACTTTAGTGTTTGGCTGAGAAGCTGTAATTACTTGCACTGCTAGCTGTATCATTGACGTATGTTATATTTGTTATTCCCTTTCTGGACCTCTATGGGCTCATACTAGAATATCGGGTCCCATGTTTATGTAAAACCACACACGGCCTGACACGGGAAAAAAACGTCCTCTTCCTGGAATGCAGGAATGACGTCACCCACGGCTAATTTAAAACCCGAAATCTTCCCTTTTCCTAGAAGGCTAAGATAACATGTCTGTTCTGACTGCTAGAAAAGCTGAATTGCTGAACCGAGTAAATTATAACTATATACATAAATTCTTATATATTGTTAATTATTCATCACATATATTGCTTTCACATATTTGTTACCTTTGTATCTATTATATTCATAAAATGAGGAGGCTTTAGCAATGGAAAATGAATTTAAACCTCAGTCATAAGTAAGCTGTCTCATCCTATGCATTAGAGGTGAAGGCAAAAAGAATATTAAACATTGTAACATATCCCTTTACTCAAAGGCCATTACAAATAATATTATTCATTTTTTCTCAATTGCCTGTCTAAACTCTGTTTACCTTTGCACTTAGAGAACTCTATTATTTAGGAGAGAAAAAAAATCTAGAAAATGTACTATGTCTAAATAAACATGTTCAAAGCAATCTGTTATGTAGCAAAATATACTGCTATCATTAATCTTGACAGCAATGTTTGACTTCAATAAGTTGCAGTAAACAATAGTTTTGTCAACTGTTTCAATGTGATGCATGTTCAATGTATAATCTTAAGCACCTATGTTCTCACAGAATGTCTGCAAGAACCTACGTCATGTTTAAGAAAGAAACAGCCATTCAAGATTTAGATTTATCTTCTGTGTATTCATCTACGTGACAGCCAAGCATTGAAACATATTTAATTTCAGCTCTCATATTTACTTGCAAAGGAAATTTAGGTAAAGTTAAATTATAGAAGAGATTGCTGCAATAAAAAGGCCACTGCTGCTTATGATATAATATTCAAAAAGAGACAGTAAATGTATTAAACATTACAAGTACAACTAATGCACTCTGTTGTACCTAGTGCAGCACCTCTAGATAAGGTACTGTGTCACATCAAGTACTGTACAGGGTACAACACCGTGGAGCAAATTGCTAATACTGTCTTAAAAAATCTAAACTGAGCAGTCTAAAAAAGCACCAAATTCATCATAGTGGCTCATGCTACAGTTGAAACCAGAAGTTTACATACACTATATAAAAATACACATATGCATGTTTTTCTCACTATCTGACATGAAATCAAAAATAAACCTTATCTGTTTTAGATCATTTAGGATTACCAAAGTTATTTATGTTTGCCAAATGCCAGAATAATGAGAGAGATAATTTTTTAAGGCATTTTTATTACTATCTTCAAAACTGAAAAGTTTACATACATTTAATTAGTATTTGGTAGCATTGTCCTTAAACTGTATTACTTGGGTCAAACTTTTTTGATATTCTTCCACAAGCTTCTCACAATAGTTGGCTCCTGACACAACTGGTGTAACTGAACTGAGCCATGTTTTAGGTAACCTTGTTAGCACCTGCCTTTTCAGCTTTACCCATAAATTTTCAATAGGATTGGGATCAGGGCTTTGTGATGGCCACTCCAAAACATTGACTTGGTTAAGCTTAAGCCACTGTGTAACCAGTTTTGCAGAATGCTGCCACTCCTATGTTACATAGTTGGGATGGTATTCTTAGGCTCCCAAGCTTCTCCCTTTTTCCTCCATATGTAACAATGGCCAAAACAGTCCAACTTTTTGTTTCGTCAGACCAAAGGACATGTCTCCTAAAATGTAGGTCTTTGTTCTTGTGGGCATTTGCATTGGCTTTTTTATGTTTCTTTTGGAGAAATGGCTTCTTCCTGGCAGACTGGCCTTTCAGCCCATGTTGATAAAGTACTCATTTCACTGTGGATAATAACACAATCTTAACCAGCTTCCACCAGCATCTTCACAAGGTCTTTTGTTTTTGTTCTTGGGTTGATATGTACATGTCAGACCAAAGCACATTCTCTCTAGCAAAATACCTGTCCCCTTTCCCTGGCGCTATGATGACGAACTTCCCATCTTGTTTGTATTTGCATATAATTGCTTCACGATGAACGAGGCACATTTCTGGTATTGGAAATTGCACCCAAGAATGAACCCACTTGCGCAGTCCCCAATTCTCTTCCTGATATCTTGGCTGAGTTCTTTAGACGTTCCCATGATGTTACACACAGAAGCAGTGTGTTTCTGGTGTGCACTAAAATACCTCCACAGGTGTGTCTCTAAGTAACTCAGATGTTGCCAATAAAGAATCATCCAAAAACATGACATCACATATGGGCTGTCCCAAAGTTTAAAGACAAAAATCCCAGTTATATAAACTTTTAACTTTGCAGAAGTAATAAAAAAGCCTTAAAATTTTCTCTCTTATTATTCTATTTGGGAAAAAATTAAAAAATTTTGGGTTAATTTGACCTAAAAGGGGAAGGGGTTTTTTCTGATTTATGTCGATAGTAGAAAAACATGCATATGTATCTTTTTAAATAGTGTATGTAAGCTTCAACTCAAACTTAATCAATGGGTTAGCCTGAATTACATTTTGCCATAAAAAGCAAAAAGAATTGACATCAACTTGGGGTCAGAGATTTTTATGGGTTTTTATAGGTTAACTTTAACCATTCTGTGAAGCTCTCTGTGTTATAGTGCTCTTGGTGTGGCTTAACTTATGGTCCAATGTCACTTCTAGTTACTGTAACATATGAGGTTGCCTTTATGTTATGGTAATCAGAAATGACACTGCCCTCTCCCTCCTCCCCTTCTGTTACCAGACCGGAGACTGTATGACAGTGCTATATGCATTTTCAACACCTGAACTGTTGAGACATGTGAGGAGTGTACACTACCCCCTCCCTCCTCTCCTTCTTTTACCCGACAGGAGACTGTATGATTGTGCTATATGCAGTTATACACACAGCCTGAACTGATGAGCATTGAGGAGTGTACACTACCTCCCCTTCCCTCTTTAACGGGCAAACAGACTGGTTATAGGGTCAATGCCACTGCCCCCCCCTCCTCCTCTCCCCCTGTTAACAGGCAGGGGACTCTATAATACTGTGTTATATGAGGGGATCTGTGACTTAAACAGGCAGTCATTGCCCATTACCTTAGAGCTGGGAGATGAGCATACAGCCAGCAGCTCTTGGTCTCACTATCCATTTTAACAGCTCATAGGGGAGAAAACACAGAGTGTGCAAACAGCCAATCACAGCGCAGGGGGCGTGACCGGGGCATTTCCTGTCTGGGGGCGTATCCCAACAGCTGAATGAAATGTCAGCCAGCCAATGACGTGCAGGGGCGTGGGCTATGGGCGGGATCCGCCAGGGCCTTTTCCCAAACCAGCAGCAGAAACAGAATACAGATTTACAGAAAAGCTCATATCTGCTAAACCATATGAGGTAATGCAAACCAATTACAAAACTTCTTATTTTTACTCTCCCCATAATCTGAGACATAATCTTTGTTGCGATAAAACCCCTTTAATCCATAAAAGCCTGTGAAAATCCTAACCCCAATTTAGGGTTATGCTTAGTGATAGGCTTAGAAAAAAATTTAGGTTCATAAATTCACTTCCTAAACCCAAATTTTGTACAAAGTTTGAGCAAACCAATGTCGAAGCAACTACCTAAACCATAAGTAATGCCTAAGGGTACAATAAAACGTAACTTTTAATGTCTCAATTTAAGAATATACGAAACCATCAAGGTGATACACACATTGATGGTTTCTTATATTCTTAAATTGAGACATTAAAAGTTACGTTTTATTGTACCCTTAGGCATCACTTGTGGTTCAGGTAGTTGCTTCAATAATGTTATGGTGCTAATGCCGGGTAATGATATCTTGTGGGTGCTTTCCTCCACCCTTTATCCATGAGAGGTTGTAGTTTTGTTTTTTGTTGATTTCAAACTAATGTCGAGCAATACAGAGACCTATTCAGGCAACACTATGTACTGTATAAAAAATTTGTTGCATCTTCAGATACAGTTTTTAAATGTTGAACCACTCTTTAATTGCTTACAGCACAGCACAAGATGTATAACAAATGCAAGAGAGCTTAATAAATTATCGCTATCTTCATTGTTGTTACACAAAACACATTTAAAAATACCAAAAGTCATTCAATAACACAATGCCATCAACCAAGTTAAGTTTACAAATGGCAATAAACTAACCCCCGAAAAAAAAACAGGAATGCAATATAGACCAGAAAAAATCATATATTATTGTTGGTAGTCCACTATAACAACATAGGATGACAAACAAAACTTAATAGCCTTAAATGGTAGTCAACCAGCAGTCGCATGCAATAATTATATGAAGCATGTATCACCTATCTAATATGATGGACTCACCGTAAGAAGATGCAGGACAGGACAGCAAGGCAGATGGTGACATGGACATGGACAATACCATGAATGACTTCAATCCAGAAGCAGGGTAATGACAAATGATAATTGAACCTAAGTCTTCCTTAATCTTTTTTTAGGCTTATCTTTAATACTGTCCTTAACACCAAACCCCACTGACTCTTTACTGTCCCTTAGAAATGTTCCTAAACTACAACTCCCCCTGATATGGACAAGTTGGCACTAGATATACAAAGAAGGAATTCAGGAATATACAGGCAGGGCAGTTCTTAGGGGCGAGCGAGCCTCGCCCGTTCGGTGATCAGCCTCTGACTCTGCATGGCCGTTGTAAAACGGCCGCACAGTCAGTCAGCAGCTGCACACTCGCTGTGTAGCTGCTGGTACAGGGAGGAGGTAGGAGGGATCGTTACTGTCCCGCCGTCTCCCCTGTATGTATCAGCGCTCAGTGAGCACTGTAAATACAGTTCAGCGTCGCAGGGGGCGCACGGCTTTCACCACGGCTCCTGCAACGCTGGGTGTAAGCGGCATGATGACATCACACCGCTTACACTGAACACCGGCTGCTGGACCTGGCAGCGCTGCAGGGATCCTGGTGAGGTGAGTAAGTTTTTATTATTTTATTATCATTAGCTATAGGAGCAACTATATGGCTATGGGGGGTGTTACATAGCTACATGGGCAACTACCTGGCAATGGGGGGGTGTTAAATGGCTACTGGGGCAACTACCTGGTTTTGAGGGGGTGTTTCATGGCTGTCGGGGCAACTCCCATCTATCGCAGGATATTACATGGCTACAGGGGCAACTACCTGGCTACAGGGTGTATTACATGGCTACAGTGGGCTACTATCTGGCTACAGGGGTTACTATCTGGCTACGGGGGGGTTATTACATGGCTACAGAGGGTATGACATGGCTACAGTGGGCTACTATCTGGCTACAGGGGCTACTATCTTATTACAGGGGGTATTACATGGCTAAAGGGGCAACTACCCGGCTACGGGGGGTATTACATGCCTACAGTGGGCTAGTATCTGGTTACAGTGGGCTACTATATGGCTACAGGGGGCAGTTATCTGGCTACAGGGGGCTACTACATGTCTACAGAGGGCAGCTACCTGGTTAAAGGGAGCAGCTATCTAGGTACAGTGGGCTACTTTCTGGCTACAGGGGGTATTACATGGCTACAGTGGGTTACTATCTGGCTACAGGAGGCAGCTATCTAGCTACAGGGGCAACTATCTGGCTACAGCGGGGTATGACTTGGCTACAGGGGGCAGCTATCTGGCTACAAGGGGGTATGACATGGCTACAGTGGGCTACTATCTGGCTACAGGGGGCAGCTATTTGGCTACAGTGGGTATTACATGACTACAGGGAGCTACTATCAGGCTACAGGGGCAACTACCTTGCTACAGGGGACATATAACTACCTGGGTACGGGGGTTACTATCTGGCTACAGAGGGCTACTACATGGCTATCAGGGGGAATATTACATGGCTACCATATGAGGTGCTGTAGATGGGGAGTTTGTATAGAGATAGGAATTGGTAGAGAAGTGCTGAAAAAGTGAGGAGTCTAAGATGTTTGTTTTCTAAATTCTACAGTGAAGAGTCGTGGCCGGGAGAAGTCGTCATGGCAGTCTGGGACAGATGGAGAAGTAGAGAAAGAGAACAACTCTTCAGAGTCGTCTCCGGTAAGTCCCTGGATGTTACTTTACTGTATCGCTTATATGTCTGCAGAGCCTGTGTACAGCTGGTACCCATTACTGTATGGCCACTGTATGCCGGTAATATAGGTTGTAGTATCATGGCTTATATTCAGTAATGGTCAGTTTGTATTATTCAGTCACTATGTGGTGGTGATATGTGGTCTGGGTGTTGTGGTATTATTCGGTCACTATGTGCTGGTGATATGTGGTCTCAGTAGAACATTGGTACTATTAGCCTTGGGATTCTGGCTTTGTGTAGCAATTTTATTTGGTAACTGTATGACTATTAATTTTTATTTATACGTAGCAGATTGTGTTACAGATTTTTGGATATTTTGGCTTCGGTTGATGGTAATGCACTGTGCCGCATTGTAGTGCATTAAGTTATGGAGAGGGGGGAGGATCTCTTCACCTCGCCCTGAGTGCAATTTAGCCTAGCAATGGCCCTGTATACAGCCCTGACAAATTGACATGGGAAAACTAAGCAGAACAAGAGATACAAGAATAACTCTAATTGGGTATGGAAACAAAACAGATTGCTATGTAAGGTGACCATATGAGGCAGTAGATAATGATGGATGCATCACCCAGATGCTAAACTTGAGATACACCTAAGTAGCATGTGTTAATTGAGGTCAGCCCTACCAGTGTCAGATTGCTGAGAGATGTAGTGCACTGGCGCTGGAATAAACACAGAGACTCTCAGTTTTGGGATCTGCAGGCATTACTCACAGTAGTACTTAGTGGGTTACAACACTTTATTCTCATCTCAGCTAGACAACATTTTTGGGGTACATTATACTTTTTATTATTATTATTATTATTATTAGTAGTAGTAGTATTTATTTTATAGCGCCATTGATTCCAGGGCGCTGTACATTCAAGGGGAGTTACATACATAACAAATGTTGAACAAATACAATGGTGCCGAAAAATGACTAGTAACTGATACAGAGAGGAAAGAGGACCCTGCCCGCGAAGGCTTACAATCTACAAGGAAGGAGGGGAGAGACAGAAGGTGTGGGGCAGACATGTTTGTGGGCCGGTGTACTGGTGGTGGGGTTAGTGTAGGTTAAAAGCTATCCTGAAGAGATAGGTTTTCAGGTTGCTTTTGAAACTGGTGAAAGTTGGGGAGAGTCTGATGTTTTGGGATAAGGAGTTCCAGATAATGGGTGAAGCACGAGTGAAGTCTTGGAGACATTGCTTCTCCAGCATTTCCCTGTTCTTTCTCTCAGACCTTTCCTCATACTACTCACCTTAGCCTACAGGGTAGTGGTCATGTCTTATGGCTATTCGCTCAGATTGGTATGCTTCATGGGCCAGGGACGTCGCTAGGCAGTTTTATCCAGGGCACAAGCCTCGGATAAAACTGCCTGTGCCCCAAACCTGGCCAGGCTCCAGGCCCAGAGCGCCGATGGTCTCTTCAGCTGTATGTGTGTCCGCTGGACACACATACAACTGAAGGCTTCCGCGGAGCAGAGAACGAGCGCTCCCAGCTCTGCAGAATACTCCAGAGTATCCGGCACAGGCGGCGTGAGTACGTCATCACCACCTGTGCTGGGAAGAAGACGGAGCCCAGCGGGAGCTTCAGGGAGCAAGGCTAAGGTAAGTACTGGTATTTTTTATTTAATATATATATTATATATATCCCGGCTAGGGTCCTTGCATGCACCTTCAGAAGTCCAGACACATGCCCCCAAGGTAAGGCGCATTGGGGAAATGTAAGACCAAAATTAGACAGGTGTCGGCATATGTTTAGTAGGTTAGCATGGCTTCCAGCCATTCCTAGGTCGGCCTTTCATTGGGAGTAGGCATAGAGTAGGGTGGGTGCTTACTCCCCATGGTCCACTCCAGGATTTCCCTGGCATATATAAGTCAGCAGGTAAGCTGACTAGGTGTGGCTACAACCCAAAGACTACCATTTAGTCTTTCAGTCTAGGGAGGAGACATGCTGGGGAACCAGCAGGGATACTTACAAGGTGTTAGTAAGTGTTACTTTGTAAGAGCTCAGACGAACAGGCTTTTGTTTTGTTTGTATTTGTGCATGCCTTGCACTTGTTTTGTGTTTGCTGCCTAATAAAAATATAGAGGCTCTGTATTTTACACCTGAAGATCTGTCTCTGCCTGAAGAAAAACGTGTTCCAAGGCCCCAGCGCTGCAAAAGCTCACAATATACTACACTGGTGGTCATATTATCTAATTATATATACACTGAGGCAATTATATATATAATAAAATATATTATTATATATATATATATATATATATATAATTATATATATATATATATATATTATATATATATATATTATATTTATATCAATATATATATATATATATATATATATATATATATATACCAGGGGCCATATTATTTGATTATATATATACTGGGGGCCATATTATCTTATTATATATATTGGGACCATATTATCTAATTATATGCATACTGGGAGCCATGGTAGCTATTTATATGTATACTGGAGGCCATCTTACCTAATTAGCTACATACTGTGGGCCATATTACCTAATTAGCTGGGGGCCCTATTACCTGCCTATGTATATACTGAGGGCCCTATTACCTGCCTATCTATATACTGGGGGCCCTATTACCTGCCTAACTATATACTGGGGGCCATATTACCTACCTACTGTACCTATATACTGGGGGCCATATTACCTGCCTAACTATATACTGGGGGCCATATTACCTGCCTATAAACCTACCTAATAGGGGCCTATAAAGGAACTCACCATCTATTCTATCATAGAAAAGCCAGTTGCTGTGGGGATGTGGTGTCACCATCCTTTCCTGTATACATCCCTATTAGGAAGGGACTTATGTAAACCCTCCAGAAGGTAGATAGGTTTATAGGTGCTGGAGAAGTGAGGATTCTAAAATGCTCATGTGGTAAATTCTGCAGAGATGAGTCGTGGCTGGGAGAAGTCATCATGGCAGTCTGGGCCGGATGGAGAAGAGAAGGAAAAGTGAATGACTTAAACTTGTCTGACCCACAGATTAAAAATTGCCTGACAAAGTAGTCTTTGAACCAACATTTTAGTTGAACTGGACATTGACTATCCCTGTCCTGGACCGCAGCATGACCCTTAAATCTACATGACCCACAGATTAAAAAGTGCCTGAAAAAGGAGTCTTTGAACCACCATTTTAGTTGAATGGACTTTGACTACCCCTGCCCTGGACCACAGCATGCAGGTTGCATTAATAAACTGAAGAAACAGATTGGCGATGCTGTTCGTTACTGAGATTCACAGGGCACCGACCCAGCGAGGGACAGACCTGACGGTCCTGAAAACCGACGATCGCTGGCTTGCGTGTTTTCGCCAGAACTGGAAGGAGCACCTTTTCTCGTACCTCTACCTCCATGTCCTACACTCCTCTTTGCTCGCTTACCAACTGCAGTTCGCTCCATGTTCAGAAATATAAAAATTTAAAAGGAATATAAAAATGTAAAAGGTATGGAAGAGTTTTTGACAGTCTCTTATGGAAAGACAGCAAATCACAGCTATTCTTAAATCCCTCTAATTTCTAACAGCCAACTAGGATTAGAAACAGAATTGTTTCTATCAAATATCTGAGAAATGCGGTCTGGTGGAAGAACCGTAACAAAAAAATAACAGTGTTCTTCCTTCAGTCCCTGAGATTTACAACTGCCCAGTAGGACTAGCAGTTGATAGTTTTCTATCGTACAAATGCATGGTTAGCGCCAAACTGAGACGCGCTGAGTGAAATAGAAGTATCAAAAAGTTATTTGGTTTAATATGGAGGCCTTCGCACCACTGACTACAGGCGTAATTTACTATCAAATATGTATAAAACAACTGAGCTCTTTGCGGCAAAACAGGGCGCAGGACTTCAATAAAACTATTTAAAAGTTATAGGGATAACTTATGCCGGTTTTTGGGAACACTGACACGCGGTGATAGCAACAGAACTGAAAAAGCAGGGACAAGTTCACCTCCTATCAGAGGTCTGACCAAAAAAGTGGTACAAAACAATGCTTTTTCAATTCCAGATCACAGAACACACTGAGCTGCAAAATATCTCCCTTCCTTTCAAAAGCCTCTCCTGCTGCCGCACCCCCCTCCGCCCCCCCCCCAACCCCACGGCTACACACACCAGTAGATATCCTTAAAACTTTCTCTAACTAAATATGAAGTGAAATTCTCTAATCTACCTCTATTCTAAGATATAGGTAGGTGTATGGTTTCTTGTATTAGAAGAGACTATCTCTCAGAGCTGTTAGAACAGCTATTGGTTTAAACGCAGACAGACACGTCCTTCTGTGAAGTGGCATAGACAGAGACTGAGCTCAAATAGGAAATGCAGTTGCATAGATAAAAGCGAGGTCACTTGATTTTTCAGCCAATGAGATCCATATACCGCAAAGTGGTGACGTTGTACATCCTCCTCACCCCCTCTATCCTCGGAGCTGATTGGCTACCCGCCAAAATGACAGGAAATGCTGAAAATGGCGCGATAGTAATAGATTATCTGTAAGATTGTCACCTAAACTCTCGCGTGATAGGACATTTCCGATAAGTCTAAAAAACGTGCCGATTTCAACTTTTGGCGATAATATCGCTCATCCCTACCTACACACAATATCTGACTCCGATGTTCATGATATCCCTTTTCATTAAATCGACTCACTGGTCCTCCCTCAGGATTTCTCTTAACATGTCCTTCTCCCTCTTCCCTTTATGTTTGTGTCTTGTCTAATGTCTTCCTGTCCTGTCTTCCTTCAAGTTGAATTGATGTTTGGCATGTTTATGCCATAGTTTATAAAGCTGAATACTGAATACACATTTGTGATGTAGGACTCTATATGATGTAGAATTTATATATGTTTAACATGTATTTGCTGTTTTCTTCACTTTGTTACATGCAATTGAAGGAATTGTCTTCAAGCTGGTTTGTATAATGATTATATTACTAAAAGCCTTAATAAAAATTACAGTTAAAAAAAAAAGAAGAAAAATAGGAAGTAGTAATGGGCCTGAAACGGTTCATAGATGACTTACTGCCGACTGATTGATGACTGATGTTGATAGATGACTTATGGAATGTTTATTTCACATTGTCAAGAACACGTGCTACAGTTTACTAGTCGGTGACATCAGCAAGCGGGGCAAAAAATCTTCAGAGATCCAAGCTTGATTAATTTTGATAAATGTAAAATAGGGATGAGCGATTATAATCGACAAAGTTGAAATTGGAACGGGTTTTTAGGTTGTTCGGAAATTTCCGATCACGCGATATTTTAGGTGAGAATCTGCGCATAATCTATTTCTATCGCGCCATTTTCGGCACTTCTTGTCATTTTGGCGGCCATCAAATCAGCTTAGAGCATAGAGCAGGGTGAGCTGGGTGTGCGACATCATGACTGTGATGTGTATGGTTGACATTGGCTGGAAAAATTACATGACCTTGTTTTGCATAGAACAGCGTTTCCTGTTCATCATCAGTGTTTCAGTGTCTCTCACTAGAGCAGGACATGTGCTAGATCTCTCTCAATACAGCTCAGCTCAGCTCAGAGACACAGTTCTCTTTATTCATACAGACAACTATGCTTTTAGCTGTGAACATTAGAACATAGGTAGATAAGAGAATTTCAGCTCTTAGTTAGTTAGACAAAGACTTTTAAAGAAGCATCTAGGGCTGTACAGCTGCGGGGGGAGGGGGAAGGGTGCGGGCAGCCACATAATTTCAGCTCTTATTCAGTTACACAAAGACTTTTAACGAAGCACCTAGGGCTGTACCGCCGCGGGGGGAGGGGGGAAGGGTGCGGGCAGCCACAGACAGACAGGCAGGCAGGCTTTTGAAAGGAGAGTGTATATTGTGCAGCCCAGCCTCTGCTTTGAACCTGTATTGAAATGTTGTTGTTTTTTTACCAGTTTTTGGCCAGCACACCTCGCACCTGAGGTGAAATAGTACCTTTTATTTTGTGCAGCCCAGTTTTGTTCAAAGACCCACTGTCACGTCAGAGGAGGTGCAGTGGGCCCTGACTGCCACCCAGCCCACTGTCCCTGCCTACTTGGCGTGCTGCCCTAGGTGGCAGACCAAAACTAGACGACAGCCCCTACGCTGCTAAGTGCAGGGCCGTCACGGAAACTCAAAGTCCAACAGTCCGGGTCAGTCACAGTACAGGATCGTATATGGCAAGAAACGTAAGCCAAAAGAATAGTCAAAAAGCAAGCCGGGGTTCAAACACGGTCAGGAATGCAGTACAAAGTCGGAGGCAAAGGCGAGGTCAGGAAGAGAGCCGAGGTCAGAGATCAGGAGAGAAAATATCAACAGGAAACACAGGAAGTGGCAAGGGGAAACCTTTCTCAGACAAAGACTGAGAGAAGTGAGGGAGATTAAATGAGGAACCCAGAGCCCGGCCCAGCAGATGATTGGTGTGCCCTCCCGGCCCTCCTATTGGCCAGTGCGACACACCCTCTGACTTGATTAGGAGCCGAGCTGTCACTCCTAAGCTCATCAGCCTGGCTTCCCCCTGGGTGTGTCGACTGACTAGAGGGATTAACCCTTACCGTGCCTTGCTGCTTCACGGCGGAAACGTGCGCTGTGACAACCACCTTGTACTTACATTAGGATACAGAAATTTTTTAGTAACTGCTGTTGTATTTCATTGGTGCAAAACCCAGCTTTTATTATCCGTATAACTTTTAAATAAGTGTTTTTCACTTTGGCGCAGCCCAGTTTTGTTTACAAGCCCACCTTGTATCTATATTAGGATAAAGAAATTTGCTAGTAATTGCAGGTGTATTTCATAAGTACAAAACCCACCTTTTATTATCCGTATAAATTTTAAATAGGTGTTTTTCACTTTGGCGCAGCCCAGTTTTGTTCAAAGACCCACCTTGTACTTATTTTATGATACAGAAATTTGCTAGTATTTGCAGGTGTATTTCATAGGTGCAAAACCCACCTTTTATTATCCGTATAAATTTTAAATAGGTGTTTCTCACTTTGGCGCAGCCCAGTTTTGTTCAAAGACCCACCTTGTACTTATATTAGGATACAGAAATTTGCTAGTAATTGCAGGTGTATTTCATAGGTGCAAAACCCACCTTTTATTATCCGTATAAATTTTAAATAGGTGTTTCTCACTTTGGCGCAGCCCAGTTTTGTTCAAAGACCCATCTTGTACTTATATTAGGATACAGAAATTTAATAGTAATTGCAGGTGTATTTCATAGGTGCAAACCCATCTTTTAACTTTTAAATAGCTGTATTTCACTTTGGTGCGGCCCAGTTTTGTTCAAAGAGCCACCTTGTACTTAAATTTTGATACAGAAATTTTGTGGTAACTGCTGTTGTATTTCATTGGTGCAAAACCCACCTTTTCTTATCCGTATAACTTTTAATAGCTGTATTGCACTTTGGTTCGCCCCAGTTTTTTTCAAATAGCCACCTTGTACTTAAATTTGGATACAGACATTTTGTAGTTACTGTTGGTGTATTTCATTGGTGCAAAAACCACCGTTCGTTATCCGTATAACTTTAAAATAGCTGTATTTCATGTCCTGCAGCCCTATTTTTTTTTCAAATAGCCACGTTGTACGACAATTCCATCCTAAAATTTGTGGTTCCAAGACTCCTTTTTACAGCACTTTTTAATCTGTGGGTCAGACAGGTTTAAGGGTCATGCTGCGTTCCAGGGCAGGGATAGTCAATGTCCAGTTCAAGTAAAATGATGGTTCAAATAATACTGCCTTCTGGCACTTTTTAATTTGTGGGTGATGCCGGTTTAAGGGTCATGCTGTGGTACAAGGCAGGGATAGTGAATGGTGTGTGACTTTTTTTCTGTGGCTTTTATAACCTAAGTGTGTTGCCTAAGATGTAGCACGTATCCATTTGACTGTTGTGGATGTTAATTCCAGCTTCTCCAGTACTGTTTGGGTGTAATAATGAATGTGTTGTTCCTCTCCCATAGACTTTAATGGTCATCGGCGATTATCTATTATTGGTAGTGTTGAGCGATTGCGTTGGCTATCGAGATCGATCGATAGTCGATAGTCGGCCGCTATCGATAAGGTTTTTTCGATAGTGAGCATCGATTATGCGCGATGACCATTAAAGTCTATGGGAGAGCAACAACACCTTCATTATTACCCCCAAACAAGGCTGGAGAAGCTGAAATTAACATCCACAACAGTCAAATGGATACGTGCTACATCTTAGGCAAACACTTAGGTTTAAAAGTTTACAGAAAAAAAGTCACAGGGCCATTTTTCTATCCCTGTCTTGTACCACAGCCTGACCCTTAAACCTGCATCACCCACAAATTAAAAAGTGACAGAAGGCAGTATGATTTGAACCATCATGTTACTTGAACTGGACATTGGAATATCCCTGTCCTGGAAACGCAGCATGAGCCCCAAACCTGCATGACCCCCACATTTAAAAGTGCCGGAAAAAGGAGTCTTTCAACCACCATTTTAGTTTCACTGGACATTGACTATACCTGTCCTGGGCCACAGCATGGCCCAAAACCTGCATGACCCCCACATTTAAAAGTGCCGGAAAAAGGAGTCTTTCAACCCACATTTTAGTTGAACTGGACATTGACTATACCTGTCATGGGCAACAGCATGAGGCCCAAACCTGCATGACCCCCCCATTTAAAAAGTGCGGAAAAAGGAGTCTTTCAACCACCATTTTAGTTGAACTGGGGCATTGACTTTTACCTGTCCCGGGCCACAGCATGAGCCCCAAACCGCATGCCCCCACATTTAAAAAGTGCCGGAAAAAGGAGTCTTTCAACCACCATTTTAGTTTCACTGGGACATTGGCTATCCTGTCCTGGGCCACAGCATGAGCCCCAAACCTTACTGACCCCCCCATTTAAAAAGTGCTGGAAAAGGAGCTTTCAACCACCATTTTAGTTGAATGGACATTGACTATACCTGTCATGGGCCCCCCAGCATGAGACCCAAAAACCCGCATGACCCCCACATTTAAAAAAGTGCCGAAAAAAAAGGAGTCTTTCAACCACCATTTTAGTTGAACTGGACATTGGGCTATACCTGTCCTGGGCCACAGCATTTAGCCCCAAACCTGCATGACCCCCACATTTAAAAAGTGCCGGAAAAAAAAAGGGGTCTTTCAACCACCATTTTAGTTGAAACTGGACATTGACTATACCAGTCCTTGGCCACAGCATTACCCAGGGACGTATTTACAGTGGGTGAGGAGAAAGCCCAGGCTGGCGTCCCTCATCTATTAAAACCCACTGTAAAATGCCCTGATGACCAGCAACGAAAATGTCGTGCTGAAGCAGAGTGC
>JAODAL010051599.1:0-26572 GCA_025379985.1 Phyllomedusa bahiana | reverse complement strand
CCCGGGGGGCCCCCCCCTTTTGCTCCCCCCCCCGTGACTTTACCGGGTAGATGCTTTTTAAAAATTTCTCCAAACTACCTAAAATCTGCAAATCCGATCAACAACTTCTAAGGACACAGAAAAAAAGTAGAGCTGTTCTGTAAAAAAAATAGAAAAATTTTCGCTGAGCTGTTTGCTGAGCTTTTTTGGACAGAGGCAAGGCAGCCTACTGCTTGAGCCCTACACCACTGATCATGAACAAAGGGTTTTGTTCAAATGTAAAACGAGGTCTTGGATTTTTTCCCAGCCAATCGAACCCATACACATCCCAGTCATGACTCGCACAAAATCTCACCCTGCTCATTCTGTAAAGTTTTGTGGCCGCCAAAAACAAAAGCGCCGAAAATGGGCGATATTAATAGTTTATCAAATTTTAACCTAAATTACGCGTGATAAAAAAAATCCAATCAAAAATACCGTGCCGATTTAAACTTTGGATAATAATCCCCCAACACCCCTTTAAAAACTGCCTATGGAGAACATTAAACGCCTATATCGCCTATGGGAGACAAAAACTCCTATGTTTTTATTGGTATATTTTTTTTATTTTTAAAATTCCCATAGGCTGCGTTTTCCACCCTGGGTTTATACCGAGCAATAAGTTTCCCCCGTTTTTTTGGAAAAATAGTGCCTCGGTTTATATGGGTGGGCTTATACTCCGATAATACGTTTTTTTTTTTTCCTTATATTCATAGACATAACATGAATACCAGAATAAGGGGTCCTGTTTTGACTGGAAAATTAGCTTGGGCAGCACAACTCACTGTCACTGACCTGTGAGTTTTGGCTCCCAAAAATCACAGTTTCATAGCTGCAAACCTGCAAGATATTCTAAAAGGGGCTGTGGGGGTTGTGCCATGCATTTAAAAAGAAAACCCACAAAAATTTTTTACTCTGAATTAAGAAAGGACTGTAACCTTTTGTAACTGTAAACATGAATTGACTGATTTACCTGGTGAAATGCTGAAAATTAATTATTAGTAAAGCAAAACAGAGATCATGTAAAGGTTACTGTTTGCGAAGGAATGTATGTTGATTAAAAGTAACTAATTGTATTGTATTATGATTTAGTGTTGGGATTATTACGACAAATTGAAACGGCACGGGTTTTTTTTGTTTCGATTTTTAGTTTACCATAATTTAGTAAAACTTGCATAATTATTAATATCGCGCCTTTTCGCCCCTTTCCCGTCATTTTGGCGGCCCCCAAATCATTAAGAATAGAGCGGGTGAGCTGTGTGTGCGACGTCAACAGGATGTGTAGGCTGCGATTGGCTGAAAAATCACATGACCCTCGTTTTACAAGAACGCCCTTCCCTGTTCATGATAAAATGGGGTCATGTCTCATAGAGTAGGAACTGCTCTCGGTTTCCTGTCCAAACACTCAAAAAACGTCAGCAAAATTTGTTCAATTTGTTCACACAGACGCTATGCTTTTAGCTGTGAACATTGGGTAGATTAGAGTTTGCAGATTTTAGTACTTAGGCTGATTTTTTAAAGGGCATCTAGCCCGAAAGTCAGGGGTGGGAGGGGGGGGGGGGGGGGCGCAGGCAACACAGACAAGCTTTTTTTTAAAGGATACTGGATATTTGCAGCCCAACTTTTTTTAGACTTGCTTGGTTTTTATTAACAGTTTTTTTTTGGGAAAAATTATTTTTGTTGGGCAGCCTAACTTTTTTTTTTTTTTTTAAAGGACACAGATCTTTTCTGTAAAGCTGTATTTGTTAGGTGCCAAAAATCCCCTTTTTTTATCGCAAACCTTTCAATAGGTGTTTTTTTCATTATGGCCACCCCTTTTGTTGACAGGGCCCTTGCACTTAAATTTGAATACAGCAATTTTGTCGTCACCGCAGGGTATTTTTGGGAAAAAAATACCGTTTATTATGATACATTTCAGATGGTTTTTTTTTCATTTTGGGGCAGTCCAGCTTGTTGATAGAGGACCTTGCACTTAAATTTGAATACAGCAATTTTGTTTTGATTTGAGGGATTTGAGAATAGCTGTGATTTGCCGTCTTTTAATAAGAGACTTTCGAAAACTCTTCCATACCTTCTCAATTTTTTTATCTTTCTGAACATGGAGCGAAATGCAGGTGGTAAGCGAGCAAAGAGGGGGGTAGGACATGGAGGTAGAGGTACGAGAGAAGGTTTGCTCCTTCCAGTGCTGGCGATAACACGCATGCCAGCGATCGTCGGTTGCAGGACCGCCAGGCCTGTCATCGCGGGGTCAGGGCCCTGTGAATCTCAGTAACGAACAGCGTCCCCAATCGTTCTTCAGTGGTTAATGAAACCTGCATCCAGCATCTTACCTCCTCGCCTCCCAGTCACAGCCACAAATGTCGTCATCAGCATCATCCAATCCGTCCAACATGAAGCAAGCCAAAGTCAACTCGTGTACCCACCACTGTGGATAATCCATTTTCTAAGACCTTTTGATGACAAAATCCCGGTTGGGGTCAGAAGGCATGTTAAAAGATCGAGGCCAAAGAGAATGATTTTGTCTGCTCTGACGCCCAGTTACTGATGCCATCAGAGGTGGAGAAGGAAGCCGGTCAATCGGCAAAAATCCCGGACGGTCGGCAACGCCTTGCGGTGTCTCTTGCTTCTAGCCCGCAGCTCCTGGATGCAGAATGTCAGGACGACAAAGTCACCTGTGTTGATGATGATGATGACGACATTGCGGATCCATCGTGCTCTTTTCCGCAGAATTTGCTTGCGAGCGCTTCATCACTGGACGAGGAGGAAGACGATGGGGATGTAAATACGGGTCCCGCCTCAAAAAGGGATAGGGCGGTTGCAGAAGTCCGCTGATATGATTCCGCCAGCCACGTCCAGCGAACCCCGCTCCCTCGCTTATTTTCGCCATCAAAAAGCTCCAGACCATCTCAAAAGTCAAGCCTGACCTTGCTTTGAGCAGAGCCTCTCTAATCACCCACTATGTCATATGCCCGCCGTTATGCCGTAAAAAATCGCCTAAGTAAGAGCAAGAATCATAGGTGTTAAAACCACCCACCGAACATGTGTAGGGTCCACATGCCAGGGCGAATTGCATGAGCTGAAAATGATGGTCAACACTTGGCTAAAAAAGGCCAGACCGACCCCAGGGCCTCCAACCAACAGTACACAACACCCTCTGTCTCCACCTCCTCCTCCTCCTCCCTACCTCCGCCACGCACCAAGCGTTCCCTCAGCTGCCCATGTCCTCTCAGAGTCATGAACAGGGGAACATCTTCCGCTTCAATCTGCTCCCACCGTCGCCCGAGTAACCACCGAGGCACCACCAGAGGACCCAACCTAAAACTACCCCTTCCCTCCATTCCGCGCAGGATTTGTGAACTACCATACGCCGTACAGCGCCAGTCTAGCCAGCCAGCCTTCTTCTCCCTGGTTTTGGGAGGCAGAAGAAAAAGAAAAAACCCTTTAACCCAAACCCAAACCCATCCCAAACAAAACCTGAATGACTGCATTGCCAGCTCTTTGGGCCTTTGGAAATGTATGCCTTTTTTTCCGTCTGGTGGACATACAGATGGGTTCCGCTCACGTCATGTGGCCTTGCCTGCCCCCAATACCAGATGCCGAGCAGGCATTTCTTTCTTTTGCCATAAAAAGCCGACCCTTCCGTGCTGCGCTGCCCTGGCCAGCCACGTGTCATCTAAAATTTTCAAGCGTGTTTGTCTTGCATCTGTGTCCCGGGAAAAGTCCATGCTCACACCACCGACACATGGACTAGTAACACGGTCCAAGGTCACTTTATCTCTTGTGACATGCTCCACTGTTTAGCTGGGTGTATGTCTCCCTCTGGTGTCGCCGACGGTGTGCCTCAGGCTTCGGCGGCACGCTCTTCAAGATTCAAAACAAACGCAAAAAACCGTGCGAGGGATGGTGTCAGGCACTTTTTCCCCCCAATGTCCTCTGTAGGCATCCGGAACGGGCCCCAGATAAAACCAGGCCGGTTGTAAATTAATTCGTGTCTTTAAACTCGTCCACAACAACCAGGTTCATGAGCTGCAGTGGCCCGGCTCTCCGTGGCGAATTGAGACCAAGCGCTGGCTGGGTGAACAAGAACCTTGTGCCATGCAAGGTAGTGGGTTCAATAAGTAGGGCGAAATTTCCTGCTGGGCCGCTCCTTAATATCGGTAGCTGGAGCACATCCTGTCCTGGCACAGTCAGAACCCCTCGACGTCCAGAGAATTTCAAAGCTCGCTAACCCGGGTCGTGACTGCCTGCTTGAAGGAAGCGCTCGAGGTTCTGAGTTCGCACTTCCCAACCATTCGCACCCTGCTCGTCCCCCGCCTGGCTGTGGTTGCAAGCATCAGCTCGGCCTCCCCGTCAACCCGTCTCAATGTTGACAGTGGCAACACGCTTGGAATTCCAACCTCTCCACATGCTCCAGCGATTGTGGGAAGCAGCACAATGCCATTTACTGCAGGTACGAAGTTTACACATGGCCTGACAGTAACCGGTGCAGGACCTCGTGGTGTTGACCCACTGCGAGATTGGAGGCAGGTGAAAAGAGCCTCTGCAAACCATCCTTGCCAGGAATTGGAAGAAGCCACCAAAAATGGTCATTGCGGACGATGCCCTAGCAGCATGACATGTGGTGATAATTATTTCTGGAACGATCGTCCGGACACTCTGAAACACAAGGTCCCACCCCCCCCGCCATCGAACGGAGAGGAAGAACGGAAACAGATTTGCGGGACAGCGGAGCTTCTTTCTCCCTCCGTCAAGAATCTCACAAGGCCCGACAGTTTCTTCAATTTTATCGGGTCAGTACATTAGGCAGTGTTTTGTCTGGTTCCAGACTAGTGCAAGGGCGGCGCATCAGCCTCTCAGGGAGCATCATCTGAGGCAAGTCAGGCCTGTGTTGAAGCTGTCCCATAGGAAGCAGAGAGGAGGAGGGAAATTCCTAGACACCGACTTTTAACCGCGTGACGTCCCTGCCTTGAAAGAGGTTTGCGCAATTTGAGGCGGAGGATGAAGAATGGAGGAAAGATCTATTTTGCTAGTTCCGCCTCGACCCAGAGGCTTGGGAAATCAAGGCAACCATCTCTCTCACATGAGGTCTTGGAATGCTCATTTCCTCTCCAACATGATCCTCGCATTAAGGCCATCAAAATGAGAACAACAGTTACTGGGATGGTCCACCCTCCGTGGATCCCCCGGTACAAAACAAAGACTCAGCCACTTTCCTTCCACCCACTCCAAATATATAGTATAATGCAGGAAATTGGTAGACCTTGCTGAATTGATCAACTAGAAAGACTCTGTTGCGTCTGATTCACGTTCTTTTCAAATGTCACGGTTGAACAAAATCACGACCTTGAACAGCATAGAGTGCCCAAGTAGCCGTAGGGCAGCAAATTGGAAAGCATGGCAAGGTGGCAAGAAGCCTACATTGGTACCTCTGGGCAATCTTATTTACCCCAACCACAACCAACGCATGCAATGCAAGGGCAACACACCAACATCCACATGAACCGAGCTTAAGATCATGGTGGCGCAAAGAGACAAGAATGCACTGAATTTCTGGCGTCTCAACACCCGATTGTTTTTGTATGTGTTCCGGACCCTCAATAGACTTCTGGGAATACCCAAAAATTGAACGAAATGGCCTGAGCTCGCTCGCCACCGCCTAAGGAGGTTGTCCTGCCCTCCGCCAGCCAGCCAATACATATCTGAGCGACCTTCAAACACAGCTGTTAGTGAGTCATAAACAGACAAACGCATCTGGCTTTCCAGCAGATAAATGGTGGATCGTTTGACTTTCATATCAAGATAATAAGGCATGGATCTTCTGATGATGTTGTGGCCCCTGCCTGCCAATAGTCCCGAGGGTACCGATTAGTTTGCCGGTGCTACTTCTCATTCCCTGCTTCAAACTAGAAATGGTGTCCTCTTTGAAAATTGTTTTTTAAAATGAATCATTATCTTACCTGCAATTTATAATTTCTCAGGTTCCCAACAGTTTCAATGATATGCTGGTTTTGCTGTTAGGAGTCCTGTGAAAAGACACCAAGTTTTCATGATAAAACCAAATTCCATTTACTCACTTCATCTTTAGAATTTTTTCTTTCGCATTGTCAATGGTTTTTGGGGTTCATGTTGCCATTCACAAATATTTTATAACAGAATAGGGGCTGAGAAAGGTCAGTATTTATTTAATTTTTTAGGTGGTCATGTTAGTCTGTGAGATAACGAGCAATAATCGTGGTCCTCATTGGAACAGATAATGGGTCTCTAAGTGGCATTTTCTTTCCTCCCTCACAATTTTAACAGAGGGCTGAGAAGGTTCAATTTATAATTTTTTTGGGTCATAATGCTGTGAATGACAGCAAAAACGTGTCCTTATGTGTAACAGGACAATGGGCTATTCACAAATTGGCATTCTCCCACACATTATTTGAAACTTAAGTTGGCTGAGAAGGTACAAATATATAATTTTTTTTTGGGTACATGGTGTGCTTGTTTAGATACAGCAATAAAATCGGAGGTCCTTATATTGGAACAGTAATGTGGGGCTTTCTTCGTTAAAAGTGGCATTTTTCTCCCTCACAAATTTTTAAACAGTGGCTGAGAATTCATTTATTATAATTTTTTGGGTCAATGCTCTTTGAAAATGCAGCAATACTTACCGGTCCTTATTCTAAAAAATTGCTGTAGTTTCATCTTTGACAAATATGACATTGTTGTTCTTCACAATTGTCAAAGATGCTCATGATAGGTGGTCCATTTTTTGGAATTTTTGGGGGCATTATTGCTGTTGAATAAAGAAGTGCAGCGTATACTTATTACAGGATCCTATTGTAAAAAATTGGGGTTGTTTCTAACAGACATTTGTTCTTTTCACAATTTGGTCCCAAGAGTGTTCTCAAGGGGTGATGGTAGCTGTCAGAAACAGAATAGGGTAGCCACTTGTTAATGTACCCATATTGTAAAAAATGACATTGTTATTGCAAGATCTGAAACATAGCTACTAGCAATCCATTATTTGAGACAGACAACCCTAGTTTAAATAATACAATTAAAAAAAGGAGTAAACAAAGACAAGGTGGGAGTTCCATCGAATCTTAAAAATGTGTTTTCTTCTAAGAATAAACTACTAAAAAACCTTTGCAGTGTACAAAAATAGCTTAGGTAAAAACAAATTCCTCAGCTTAAATAGTACAAGGAGGATACAGGAAAAACTTGACCCATAATGTAGGTTATCAGAGGACATGTGACGTATGGGTTACAACCGGTTGACAGATAACAAAGTACTGAGACAATATACCCTCCCAGCATGTTGAGGTAAAATGAGAAAAAGAATGCCAAGAAAAAAAATGGCAACCTGGGTGGAACATGAGCGATAACCACCATTATTTTACCAAGTGAAGCTCAATTGGTCCAGCACTCAATACGGAGGGTCAAAGCGCGTAACCCAGTGTCTTGACTGTGTACTGAGGAATTGCTTGGGAAGACCTTAACCTCGACGAACTTTTCCCCTTTACATCGCGCTTCCGCACCTTGCTGCTTCAGCACGACTGTTTTTCGTTGCAGTTTAAGATTGCTCATAATGCGCATTTTTAAAACTTACCCGTTTTAAAAGAAGTATCGACTCCACCTGGGCCCACACCACCCGCCCCACTTGTAACTCCGGCCCGTGGTTGTGCTGCTGAAACCTGCTTGTGAAAAGATGACAGGCGCTAGAACTGTTCTCTGCAAAACCGCACCCACTGTAATTTCTGTCATCAGTGCACCTACTTCTGCCGAGTTATACGATATTGTGCAGACGGCAGCACTTGTCCTCTCATACACCACACCGTTAGGTGTTCAAATCAGGAGAGCTATCAAATTTCTCTACAAAAAATCTGATTATGAAAAAATGGTGTGATTTCTGTTAGGTAAGGTAGTGTGTCCAAAAAGTGGGTTCCCATGGGGCTGGACACAAATTGCACAATATTAAAAGGCTTGAAAATTTACTCTGGGGCTTGGAGTCACTATGTATGGTGTCGCATCATTTTATCTGCCAGGGGGCGTCTGTCGCCAAATCAATGTA
Organism: Phyllomedusa bahiana; assembly: GCA_025379985.1. Classification (NCBI taxonomy): domain Eukaryota; kingdom Metazoa; phylum Chordata; class Amphibia; order Anura; family Hylidae; genus Phyllomedusa; species Phyllomedusa bahiana. The sequence goes on along the minus strand of JAODAL010051599.1, from coordinate 18,495 downwards.
AGAAGGATTAGGAGGAAAAATGAAACGCATATGAAATTTGAATTGAGTAGTCTATAATCAGTCCTCAGAAGCCAGAGGGGCCAATGACTTAATCAACAAAGAATTATATGTGTGGTGGGTGTGATGATTAGGGGCATTTTGCGTAAATAACAATATGGGTGGTGCTGGATTATCACGAATTAAAACTTGACTATACTACACGTTAAATGAATTAACCTTAAAAAAACTGCAGGGAGGGGTGGCTATGTGTATGTATAAAAACACTACTTGAAAAAAAAAACATAGCCCAAATGAGTAATATAATGTAAAACTATAGGAAGTAAAACTTGCCCAAAACTAAATCAGTAAAACAAATGGTTTTCAGTTACGCCAAAAAATATGTTCAAAATGTAAAGTTACACTGTACAAAATAGCATAGTCGGCCACTTATTGTGATCTTTGTGGGTCAAACAGTTATTCTAATGGCTCATGCCTAGTTGGCCCCATACGAGCAGAAATAGTTAATGACCAGTTTCAACTAAAATGTGTTGGTTCAAAAGACGATAGAGCCTTATTTTGTTATATTATTTTTTTTTTTTTCTTTGTTTCCGCACTTGATAATCTGGGGGTCTGACAGTTAATAATGGTCAAACTGTCGGTACAGACAAGAAATAGTCAATGTCACATTTCAACTTAAAATGATGGTTCAAGACTCTCCGTTTTTTGCGGCACTTTTTTAATCTGTTTGTCATGGTCAGTATGGGTGCTTCATTGCAGGTGGCCCAGGACAGGTATAGTACAATGGTCCAGTCAACTAAAATGGTGTGTTTCAAAGACTCTATTCTGTAGCAAGCACTTTTGTATAAATTCAGGGGGTCCAGCAGGTTTAGGTGGCACATGCTTGGGCCCCATTACAGGTATTTATTCACTGGGACAGATGAAACTAAAAAGTGGATCAAAGAGCTCCTTTTTATTTGTTGCACTTTATTGAATCTTTGGATCAGACATTTTAAATGGTCAATCTGCGGGTACATGACATATAAGTCAATGTCCAGGTCTACTAAAATGGTGGATTCAAAGACATCCAATTTGTTGGTGTCTGACCATTTTTTTTAAAGCTGGGTCATGCAGGTTTGGGGCTCATGCTGTGGCTCAGGACAGAAATATGTCCAATTCCGTTGAAAACTGAAATGGTGGGTTGAAAAGACTCCTTTTTTTCGGCAGCTTTTTAAATGTGGGTTGTCATATGCAGGTATTGTGGGGCTCATGCTGTTGGCACAGGACAGTGTTAATAGTCAATTTCGCAGTCAACTAAAATGGTGGTTTTAAAAGCTGCCTTTTTTTTTTCTCCGGCAAACTTTTTTAAGCTGGGGGTGTCAGACAATTTTAATTGTCATAGCTGCGTTAACAGGACAAAAAAGTCAATGTCCGAAGTTCAACTAAAATGGTTGGTTGAAAGACTCCTTTTATTCCGGCACTTTGTTATTCTGTTGGTCGCATGCAACGTTTGGAGGTCTCGATGCTGCGCGTTGTATACCCAGGACATGGATATTCTATCTCCATATGTACCATTTCAAGAAGTAAATCATGATCCAGGTGACTCCAAGACTCATACTGAGCCATTTCTGGTGTTCACTATTTTAATTTGTGTTGTGATGCAGGTTATAAGGGTCATGGGCTGTTTGTACAAAGACATGGATAGTGAGAAGGTCTGTGACTTTTAGTTTCTGTGTCCTTATTTATAAGTGTGGTTTTGGTGCCTAAAAGTAGCATCGTATTCCATATGACTGTTGTGGATTGAGTTAATTTCCCCAGACTCTCATCATCTCCAGCCCAGCCCTGTTTGTGTGTAAGTAAATGAAGTTGTTGGTTTGCTCCCCCTAAGACTTTAATGATCATGTCGGGTGCGCATAATCTAGCTTGAATCGACTATAGGATAATTTCGTCTATCGTATAAATGCACGATATCGACCCGATTAAGTATCGCCCCCTATGACGAAAGTCAACGGTAAATCGCTCATCACATGAATGTCCTGTTTCACGTTGTACTTTTTTCAGTTCTCAGCTACCTCAATAACCAGGGGGCCCTTTTCGTATCCTCTCTCTCCAGCTGGGTGGTTTTGCTTAACTGCAGGGGAAGACATCATCCCCCCACTTCATTCACTGAATCAGGCACGCACCCAAAGTCAGTTTGGTGTGTTATGTTTTTGACAGAACAGATCATGGGTCAGGGAGTATAGAGCACAATCCGCTAGTCATCCCCCGCGCGCGCTCTCTTCTGAGTTCGCCACATGTAACCTGTTGATCGTTCCACTCACTATGCAAGTCAAATATTTTGTAAGAGACTGTCTTAATACTCACGCCCCTCTACTTGCATATTCCGTCCCTAGAGACAGGTGGGTCCATCTATGAACTCAGAGCACCTGATCACTTCTCCGTCTCCACACAAGCAGGAGGTTTTGTTAAGTCGAAATCCAGTCTTTCTCTTTGAACTCATCCAAGAGCAGCACAGATCTGTCTCCCCTTTTCTATGTTACAGTGCAGCAGCATAGGCACAACCGAGGCACAATTCTGCTGTGTATTAACCTGATTGTCAAATAGCAGCTGCTGTGTTCTGTGCACTGCTGCCTGGTGCAGAGTGAAATTACGCACGGCCCCTTAAATTCTGAGTGAGAGAGGTTAGGAATGCACAAACTCATGAATACGACCCATGGGGCCAGGACAGATATGTAATTAGTAGAGCCCGTCAGCCAATGAAATGAAAGGAGGTTGGGATTCCGACCCGGCACTGGGGAAAAGTTGTTTACAGAGAAAACGACGAAAAGGGAGACAGTGAAAAAAAACCCAGAAGACCAGCTTTGCAAAATGAGCAACCAATTCTGACGAACCATTAATGTAATGATAAAACCCGCAATAAAAAAGATCCAACCAAGTCAGACTTTTTGTAACTAGTTTGAAGTTTACATGTATTTTTACATAGAAAAAAACATTATGGCGGCAATAGTTCCACGACTATACCTCAAATGCTGATCTGTAGCCATGAGTTACCACATGTGCCCAAAACTGAACACAATATCTAAGGTGCAGTCCGATTAGCATTAATAGTGATAAATCTAAATTAATTAAGTCCTTGGCCCATGTGAGGTCCTCTTTTTGAATGCATCCCATGACTATGTCAGTTGTTTTCTTAAATCGAGATGTCCAGTAGTCCTTTGGTTCCCACCCCTTTACCCAGTGGGGAACCAAAGGCTACCTCAAAAGATTTAATGCATATAACAAATCTCTGAACGACGGCAATGTGCATTGATCCCTGGCACAAATGCATGAGGTCTCTGTAGGTCAAATGACGACTTGTGTGCTGGTCTGGTTACTGTTAAAACAGTCTTACATAGTAACAGTACCATCTATAAATAACCCTAGAGATTGGCGAATTCCTCAAAAATTTCGGTCACAACCCGACTTCGCATAAATTTTACCACAAAAAATTGTTTCGGTCCGAATTACTTCGGGACTAAATCGCGGGTCAAAAAAAACAAGCTATTTTCCAGGCTGCAGAGAGCCAGTAGGGAACTTTACAACGTTTTTGCCATGCTTAAAGTATGCATAAGAGCTTGTTTGGTGTCTTCATACAATGCTGTGTGATTTAGTATGGCACTACCATGACTGCCCCGCCGCTCCATTAGAATCGCTGTCCGCTTCACTCGAAAATTCCCCTGTGGCAGCTTATTGGGGTGGCAAATAACTGACCAAAAAACGAAAGTGGGGAAGCGCAGCCTGACAAGGTAACGTCTCAGCTTGCTCATCTGGAAAGTAAACGAGCTGAGGGCTAACACCTACAGGAATAGCGTCTAAGAACACTGAGTAGGTTACCGGGATGCCCCGCCGTCCCCACAGTCCGCAGCACAGTAAGTTGATGTCACCACCCGCCCCCGCGAGGCCACAGCATTCCGATGCATTCTACCTGGCCCCCCCCCAATGGTGTAGACCACCCACTAGGTCCATAACAACAATGTTCCTTCCCAATGACATCTCTGGACAACCAGGGGCTTCTCACCTTTTCGCACAACCCACCTCGTGGTCCTGTCCTCCAAACCCACCACGGTCCTGTTTCGCTGTCCCTCCCCCAGCCAGGAGAACTACTATGTGCTGTGGCCTCTAACACTCCACTATACAGTGAGGACCAACCTAATTGAGAACGAAGTGGGTCATCAAGGAGGGTGGGAAAGACAACGGTCTACTTTTTCCAGAAGGCGGGCAAATAGTGATGAGGAGAGTTGCAAATTGGGGGGTTATGTAGGTACGCCAAGTCAGGCTTTGTACAGCGTTACACTGTATGAGGAGGGGGGAATGCGGTGACAGGGGCAAACACTAATCGATGTAGCCCATCACACATGGCAGAGAAGCCGGGTGAAGCCAAGCAATGCTGGGACAAATTATTCTGGGATGCCCCCTATTAAACAAGAAGGCCATAAAGTGTCCCTCCAAAGTGAAAATATTCAGTCCCACTTCCATGCCATCCTTGTGCCCCCTTTTTCTCCGCTGGTATGAGGTGGCGCCCAACGCGGGGTTCGCCTCCCACGACTACCCATTTTGTCCCGGCCCTGGAAGCATCGCCGTTTTCCTCGGGCACCTTTAGGTTTTAAAGGAGAAGGTAGGAGAAGAAGGAGGATTTTGGACGACAGACAATCTGGGTTCTAGACAGTAGAGAGGTTAATGGTCAGGGCCCGGAGATGTAAATTTGGGTTGTCATCATCATACTGTTGGTTTTTGAAAAAAGCCAATGTTATTGCCTATGAGCTGACCCAAGACCAAAGTGTACAAGGGTTTCATCATTATCAATTGGAGAAGATAGTGGCAGCTTTGCGTGTCAGGGCAGTAGGGCGCGTAACATAAGTCGGTAGTGGAGGCTAGGGAGAACCAGCAGGGGTGGAGCAATGCCGTTGGTTATGGGGACCAAACGGCCACGATTTAGACACTCTCACTTTAACAGGACCCAAAAGTAGCGTCCACAGGGGCTGCACACGTGTTCAGCGGCAGTAACAGGATCCGAAGTCCAGTGGCAGAGCTTTTGTGGTAAAACACCTACCACGGTCGTGTGGCAGTTTTTTTTTGCTAAGACCAAAAAACCAGGAGGAGGCGAACATGGCTTAATGTCGAAACTGCGGTGCAAGAAAGTAAAGCTGACCAAGGAGCCTAACATTGGCATGGAAACCGGGCCCTGCAGTCAACATCTATGCAGTGTCACCATAACGGTGTTTCCAGAGTGAGTTAGATGTTCCATCCCGTGGTCCCAAAAGCATGCAAGAGGCACCCAGTGGAGCAGGCCTTTCCCATTTCAGGCGACTCACAAAGCATCTCACACCAACATCTGAGGCTGAAGACAACTCCCGCTGTCTTTTTCCATCATCTACCGGAGCAGAAACCCTCTCCTCGTCAACTCATGTGCCAGCATTCGTTCACACCTGCGAGACGATTGCCAAAGAGACAGCAGTATCGTACTGGCCATCCCTAAGTGCATAAAAGGCTGATCGAGCTCCTGGTCAAAGTTTGGGGTTGGTGACAGCAGTCCCTCTGCTTCCCCCTTTTCAATTGGTGACTCTGCACCATTCAAAGAACAGGCCAGGGAAACTTTGTCATTCCACGTTCTGCCAATTTCTAAACCGACAAGACCAACGGTAGTGGCTCCTTGCGACGCACCGAGCAATGCGGTGGCAAGCACCACACCAGGGTAGCGGGGTCTTAGTAGGTTCCCGGTTTTTCAATCCAGATGCCCGCCGCAAAGGCGAGGCAATGGACTTTCTTCTGTCTGCGGGCAGGGAGTCCTACCAGGTCGCTATCCCCTGGGCGGCGACTAGCTTGCGTTTCACCGAGGTGCAGCCAGGTTCCCGCGAATCATAATACGAAACTCTAGTCAGAAGTTCAGGGCTCAAACAGGTTCAGGACAGGCATCCGGGGGCAGAGGATTCGAGTCATGTAACGTAGCAGATAGGGTCAGGTACGACGAACGGGCAAACAGGAACTGATGAAACAGGGAAATTGAATGAACAGGAATAAATATATATTACCAGGAGGAAATTATTGAACAGGGAAAATGAGAACTGAGAAAGGGCCTTTAACGATTTTTGATATCCAAGGCGGACAGGATGTACAACCCTGTGTTAATATTTTAATAATGTGCGGGCCAGTGGCCAGCTGCATCGCGTGACAGCACCTGCCGTTTGCTCAGGCCTTATTCATGCGGACATGCTTATTTTTGTAGTCGCCCAGGTAACTACGTATGAATAAACGACATTTTCCACTGCATCATGTTGTCACGGACCCAGCGGTAGTGGATCCACTGGACCACCGCAAGCCGATGGCAATAGCCACGCCAGGGAGCGGGGGTCTAAACTAATAATCCCGGATTCACTGGGAGTCTACCAGGGTCGCTAACCCTTGAAGGATTTATTGCTTGTGGGGGCATCCAAGGTGTGAGGCTATAGTACAAAATCGTAAGTCAAACTCTGAGGTCGGTGACAAGTGTAAGGTCAGGACGACATCAGCCGGCACGAGGATCGTGGTCAAGGGACAAGAAGGCAAAGAGGTTACAGACACGGGATATGGACATATGAGGCTGAAGGAAACACTTTCCTCTAATAGGCCTACTAAAAAATTATTATGTTATTATAATTTATTTTTATAGTCTTGGCGGCGTGTTGTGTGAGGAGCCTTTTTTCCTATTACAAATGCAGCTAAAGAATTTTCCACAGCTTTCAAAATCTGGACACCCGTGGATAATAGTTCAGCAAACTTTTCACTTATCTCCACCTGTGTTATCTGATCACGCGACAAATGAAACAGGTTATCAACGTTGTTTTCTTCCTTAAACCACTTGAAATCTGTGTGGATATATTTGTTTTCACCCCAGAAAACAGAGGGGAGGGGCCTCCATTAAGGACACGTGTTTTTACTTTCTGTAAGTTGGACTGACGATTCACATTCTTCATACTAAATAAGTTTGCATACAAAGCAGTTTTTGCAGCATTTTTGGTTTTACTTGTTTTTTTGTTCCTGTCGCCGTTCCATTCAAACTGAATTTAAATCAACACATGGCACAGAATGATGCAATAAAATAAGCACACTAAAACATTCCCTGTAAGGTTATTGGTCGTCCTTTCAGTTTCACAAGGTTCCATTACGCTTGCATTGAACAAAACTGTGTGGTTATAGCAGAAAATGGATTCCAAACCATTCAACATTTTTACTTCATGAGTGTTTTATCGTACGACATTCTGGCGTCCTCCTCAAAGTGGTCTTTGTTATGCAGAGGCTTGACGAGCGTTTCGCCAAAAAACCTCCCATGCGCACTCCCTCCACATCAATACTGCATAGAAGCAGTGGATTGTCTGTCCCCACCTTCTTCCTTGCCAACTAGCCTGCTCTAACAGTCCTCAAATTGTTCGTCCTCGCTGTATTAGTGGGGCGCTGCGAGCCCAGACTAACATACTAGATTTATTCTGCAGGTTTAGGGTAGGGGGGGTGGACGCCGAATGGACAGAGGCGGGTTGAGGGACCAGGTGAGGACCTGCTGATCGTTCCCGGCCAATGCCAATTAAAGGATTTTGTATCTTGAGTTTTGTCAGATGTCATCTGGGATGAAGTTGATGACCTACTCAACCAATCAAGAACCCTTGGGTTGCTGATCAACACATGGCCGCTACATGACACTGGCAGTTGTGGCCTCACCGAGTCACCCCTGCTGCGACTTACCTTTACTGTGCTGTGACCTGTGCCTGCTCCAGGAATGTTTGTGCCACTGCCACTCGCATTTGAAGAGCCTGCCACCTCCCCTGTCTGACATACTGTTTGTTTCAAAAATGTACAGACTCTGTTTAATGAAAGATATCTGTATATCATAAATACACACTCTGTATTTGACTCCAAATAAAACCCACTAACAAGCTTGTGTAACCCTTGGATAAAAATTGTGCTCCACAAATGGCGGGAAAAATTTATTTTTATGTGCCAATTAAAACCACTGTGTATTTTACTGAATATAAAAGCGCAAACAGGCTTAATTAACCTTCGGATATAAATTATTCTACAGGCAAAATTTCTTCTTTGGCGTTGAAAAACCCTGTTTCTTTTAGTGACTACAACAGCAGAAAAATGCTTATTTAACCCTTGGATATAAATTGCGCAAAAAAATGAGCTGCCAAAAATTACCAGCTAGTAGCGTGTTAAAACAATGTGTATTTTACTGACCAAAAACAGCAGAAAAAACACCTAATTAACCCTTGGATCAAAATTTGTGCAAAAGAAATGAGCGCCAAAAATTACCAGCTATTTTACGTGTTAAAACAACGTGTATTTTAACTGACCACAACAGCAGAAAAACCTTAATTAACCCTTGGATCTAAATTGCGCAAAAGAAATGACAGCAAAAATTAAGTGGTATTTGGATTGTAAAAACGCTGTTTCTTTAACTGAATACAACAGCAACAACAGGCTTAGATAACCCTTGGATATTCAATGTGCTCAAGAACTGAGCAGATAGCATTAAAATGTATATGCAGCTGAATTGGATGCACACTGGACTTCAATTTCCAAATCCCCCACAAAATCAAAATTATAACGTAAGAGAAGCAGTCTGTGAGAAAAGCTGGTGACACCCCCCAAAAATGCTGTATAAAAGGTCTATCTTTTGTGTGAGATCTCTAATACTGGAGCTGCAGCAGCTACAATACGGCAAAGAGAGATGAATGTGAACTGCCAGCGTCGCGTCCGGACTTATATAGTGCGGTGACGTCACAGAATCCCGCCAGTCTCTGATTGGCTTTATCTCTGCACATGTCATTTAGGCTACTCCTTTCTTCCTCCCAGAGTTCTTTGCCCCATGTAACGCCATGTGCTTGCAGCCATTTTATCAATTAAAAACACGCGAATCACCCCAAACTTCGACTTCGTTCAGAATCAAAGTTTTCCTGAAATTCTACACGAATTCCACTTCGTTAGAATCGATTCGCCCATCTCTAATTATAACCTATGGATAAGATTGTATTAAATGTAGGTTAAAACTTAACATTTATTATGCAGATATAAAAATACTTCAATATGCCAAAGTAGACAAACACCATATAACCTCACTAATTAGTGAAAGAAGTTGTACACTTACCTGACCACCGTGTAAAGACGGCTTTTTTCAAACAATGCTGCAAAAAACTCACGTTTAGTGCAGATGTTGGTAAAACAGTAGGTATATCCTCACTAGTAGAAGGGCATATGTAATAATCTGAAATTGTAGTCCCTACAATGTACCTATAGTCCTCTACCTAAACAGCAGGGGCATGGCACCAAAAAGGGCACTTTGCTCCACAGTGGCTAACCCTGGAAAGTACTGATGTGCCCTGATACTCAGATTGGCCAAGTATATCTAATAAGCTCAGAAAAGAACAATTTTAGGGGGATTTTTAGCCCCTAAACATATCCACAACATACAAGCTCACCCAATGCATCTTCCCAGAAAATTAATACGGTTCCTCAGGGGTCAAAATAAATGCCAGAAGTAATCTGCTCATAAATAATAGCCAAGGATAATGACACCCACCGAATCCTGATACACATATGGGCAGGGGAGATTAAAAAAAAAAAAATGGTGCATCTTCCGCTTTTATGGGGATATGCGTCAGGTCGAGATTGTGCTGCGGCCAAAACCACAGTTGGCTGACACAAAACTCCAATGATAGTAATGGAGAGGCATCTGTCAATGCAATGGTAAAAATCTCCATAAAGAAACAACTAAAAATACTTTATTCAAATAAACCCTCCCTGGCAATATCCCTTTTTGACCATTTTGTTTAAGACATGGATACAATGCTGGTCCAACATAGTCCAACGTATCCAGAATAACCCAAAAGGGAAACCTGTAAAAAATATATCCATTCCCCAGAAAAGTGGTGAATGGTGCATCACCCAGTTTTTCTAGATGCTGGATAGGCTATCCTGTACCCAAGAAAGCTGAGCGACATCTTCCACATCAAATGGCCAACTTTCTTTTCATAGAAATGTAGGCCCCCCTATTAAGTAGGAAGGTATATAGATAGACCAGTAGGTAGGTATATAGGCTCCCTCATTAAGTAGATGGGTATATAGGATTTCCAGTACATAGGCCTCCTCAGTAAGTAGGTAGGTAATTAGGCCCCCAGTAAATAGATGGGTAAATACGTGACCTCCATGGGTAGGTAGTATAAAGGCCCCCGAGTAGGTAGGAAGATCTATTGTTCCCCTCCATAGGTAGATATATAGGCATTAGAGATGGGTGAATTTTTCAAAAATTCAGTTCGCCAGATTCTCCAAATTTTCCGCAAAAAATAATTTAGACCCGAATTTATTTGCGGCGAATTGTGTTAAAAAACAGCTATTTCCTGGTTGCGGAGAGCTTGTAGGGAGTTGTAGAACATTGTGCCATGCTGAAATATGGATAGGGAGTGTGGTTTGTTCTTCATACAATGCTGTGTTTTAGTATGACACGCAGATGACAGCCGCCTCTATTAGAATCGCTTCACACTTCACTTCTCTGCCCAGTTACAGGGGCAAAACTGACCAAATAACTGAAATGGGAACACAGCCCGACAAGGTAATGTCAGCGCCAGCTGGAAAGAAGTGAACTGAGGGCCAAGATTATATTATGGCATCAAAGAATGCAATAGTAGGTTCCTGGAGCAGGCACAGGTCGCAGCACAGTAAAGGGATGTCACAGGAGGGGTCACTCCACGAGGCCAGAGTTTCCGGGGTGACATCTAGCGGCCGTGTGTTGACCACCAAGCCAACGGTTCTCGAATGGTTGACTAGGTCATCCACTTTCTCCCAGATGACATCTGACAAACCCGGCAAAGAGTCAGTGCATCCGTAAGACACAACCTTTAGTTGGCATTGCCCGGGAGCAGGTCAGGGTCACCTGTCCTCAACCCGTCTCTGTCCCGTTTGGCTCCCACAGCCAGAGAACTACTATGTGCTGTGGGCTCTGCGCCACTATACAGTGAGGACGAACTCTTTGAGGACAGTGGGCAGCAAAGAGGTGGGGAAGACATCCGCTGTTTCTTGCAGAAGCGGGCAAGTAGTGATGAGGAGAGTAGCATGGGGGGTATGTTGCGATTGGTCAGGCTCTGTACAGCAAGACCGTTGAGAAGGACAGGGGTGACAGGCAAACACTGATCGATGTAGCCGATCACACTTAATAAAGTGCCCCCCAAATGGAAAATTCAGCCCTCCTTGCACCCCCTTTTCTGCCTGGGATGAAGTGACGCCCTATGCGGTCACCTACCTTCGACTACCCAACATCCCGACACTGGAAGCATGGGCTTCATCATCATCATCGGGAGAAGAGAGCGGCAGCTTGCGCCTCAGGCAGTGGTGCAGTCGGCAAGTCAGTAGTGTGGCCGGGAGTCAGCAGGGTGGTAGCAGTGCGAGGTTGGCAGCCAAGTGGCCAAGATTTAGACCACCCACTTTGCAGGTCCCAGAAAGTAGCAGCGCAGGGGCTCACCGAGGCAGTGGCGGTAACAGTCAGTCAGTGCGGAGCATTGGTTGTAAAATCACCTTCTCAGCGGTCTGGCAGTTTTCTGCCAAGACACCGGAGGGGGCAAACATGGCTATGTGTAGAATCTGTGGGCAGAAAGTAAAGCATAGCCAGGGACCTAACATTGGCACCACAGCTATGCGTCAACATATGCAGCGTCACCATACAGTGGCCTGGGAGAAACGTATCTCAGATGTGGTGGTCCCAGTGGCATGCCTCCCATATTAAGCAGTCAAGGCTCCACCGCCTCTGCCGAAGGGAGTTGTCTGTCTTTCACATCATCTACCGGTCCAGATGCTCCTGTTCCTCGCCACTCATGGTCCACAGTCTTCACCGGCGATTGCCAAGAGCCAGCTATATTTTAAGCCAACCCAAGGTACAGAAGTGACCGTGCTCCGTCCAATTTGGTGGTACTGCGCCCTTCCCTTTCAAGTGGGGACTCTGCCCTTTCAAGAACTGGTCGGAAACTTTGAAAGCACTTTAACATTCCCACCAAAGCACACCCCCCCTTGAGCTAACAAAAACAAGAAATATGAACAGAATAAAACAGGAGAAACTAATGAACAGGCAAAACAAAGAAAAATGAACGAGAAAAAAGAGAGAAACATGAACAAGAAAACCCAAATTAATGATTTTGATGATCCAAGCGGACAGGAATCCCCAAAATTGATTTTTATGTCACCAGGGGCAGCTCATGCGTGACAGTCCGTTTGCTCAGTTCTTTCGGGAGGCCAGTAATTTGTCATCGCCAGGCTACGGCCTGAAAATGTCATTTCACTTTTTTCATGCCCTGGAACATATCTGAAAAATCGTTGTTTCAGTGGACTGGAGTCATGGCGATTTAAATCTCACGCCACGGCCCGGGGGGGCAATGGGCACCATGAAGGGATTTGCAAAGGGGAAGGCAGAGGAGTAAAGGGGAGAGGGGGACAGCAGAGTTAAGGGACGGGGGTGCGATGGGGGGCCACAAGAAATGTGCAATACTGGGCGTGAGATGACGGGGGCAGGTCAAGCATTTTTCGCTTTCAAAGTGAAGGAATGAGGGAACGGAAGATATTTTTCAGGTGGAGGCCAAGGGAAATGGTTTGGGGAGTTGGTTTGAAAGGCCAGTTTGGGAGTCAAATATTACCCCAAGGTAGAGATTGTGGTCTGAGAGAGTGCAGCCATTGGAAAAGATAAAAAATCTATTTGTGCATCGTCCACCTCCCAGGGGGGTTCCTCAGCGCTCAGACCCTCCCGGCTGCAGGGGGGAGGTTGGGGTTTTTGTAAGACAGTCCCACTCCATCTGTAGAAACCGGGGTCTGGAGTCTTTGATGTCCCCGTTGAAAAATTCCCCGCCCCAAAAAGGGAAGAAAGCCGCCATGGAAAGCTTAAAACCGGACCGCTGAACCAAATAACATCTCAATTTTCTACCACGTCTAAAGTTTTTAAATGTTTCCCTGGAAAAAGGGGTTTTACCGAATTTTGTTTGAAATGGATTTTTTCAACTTTGCAAAAAGTTATAAAAAAGGGCAGTTGGCCGCTGCCTATCACCCATTGTCCTCCTTAGCAGGTCTGACCGGGGGTTCCTCAGTTCATGTACCACGCCACGGTTTGGAGGATGGGGGCTAGGACTACCAGCCCATCAGAGCAACCGAGCTGGGGTTGTTGATGAGCAGTTTTCCCTTCCCCCCCCCTGGAGCAGCCCCTAAAACCCGGGATTTTTTCTGGCTCCCTCCCCTTCAACTACTTTTTCCGATGCTGCCACCCACCGTTTGCCACAAAAATCTGATGCCAACCCTGCTTCCCTCCCCACCCACCACTTAACCGGGGGACGGGTATTGCCACCCCCCCCCCACTCTTCACGGGGCCCAATTTACCCTTTCCCGGGTGTTTGGTACCTCACCCCCTCAGGTCCCCTCATAGTTTGCGCTGCTGGTCACCTCCAGGGCTATGTCCCTTGCCACTCCTTTTGGCTTGTTTGCTGCTGGTCCCCCACCTCCCCCCATTAGGGTACCTAGCTGCAGCCACCTCAAAACCCTGACTTTGTGCCACTCTCCCCCGTTTGCTGCGCTGCTGCCCCTTTCCACACTGGGGAAATTTTTCCAAATTTCTGGGGGCCTAATCATGCGGGCTGCCACCCCACAATCGGGTAATTTGCCAAACTGTGGCCACTATGTTCCCTGCCCCGACTACCATTTTGGTTTTCCTAAATTCTTTTTCCAACCCCCACTACTCTTTTAACTTTGCCATTTATGTTTGGTTTTCCCCTTTTTTTTTTAAATTGTCAGAAGGAATGAAAAGGACAAACAAAACCCAAATTTTTGTCTTCGAGAAGCGTAAGGCTAATATAAACACCCTTTTTTTTGGCATCAGGATTGTCTGGTGAAAAAGGTAGCAAAAGCAGGGGGGATAAAAAACAAAAAAAAGACATGCAAATTTCCATTTACTTTTTATTTTTGGATTCAACCCCTGTTTCTTTTTGCTTTAGCAAGGGGGATTTTGCCAATTGAAAGGACATGAAGGGATCAAGGAAGGGCAAAATGATTAGTGACGTCAATGCAAAATTACTGATAAACCCCCTCTCCATTCTTTGGGGGGGCTCTACAATGTTTACAGGTTTAACGAATCCCCCCAATAATAAAAAATTAATTTTTTGCCACAGTATGACTAAAATGGCGGTTTGGGGAAATGTATGTAGGGTGAAATACACAAACACTGGATTTGACTAAAATTCTCCACAAAAATTGGGGTAAAAGGAACCTTGGCTACGATTAAAATCCCCCCCAAGTCTAAAGTTGAGGATTTAGGCGGTAGGGGGAGAACACACCCTGTATTTGACTCAAATTACCCCACAAAAAAAGAGGGAAAATTAAAACCCATGGTAAAAAACCCTAAAGAATAAACCGATGGATTTCAGGATTTTGGGGCAGAAATACACACATCCTGTATTTGACTCAAATTCCCCCCACAAAAAAGAGAAGAAAATTAACCTTGGGTATAAAATAAAAAATACCCTACAAATGAATGAGATGAATTCAGGTGTGTATGGGGCAGAAATACACACACCCTGGATTTGACTCAAATTCCCCCACAAACAATAGGAGAAAGGAACCCTTGGTACAGGGCAGTTCATAAGCTAAATTTCACTCAGGGCGAGGTGAAGAAATGTCGCCCCCCCCCCCCCCCCCCCTCCAACAATGGGCCGTATGCGACAGTTCTCACCATAAACCAAAAATACAAAAAGCTTTACCACAATCTGCTCATATAAAACCCCAAATAATAGTCATAAAAGTTACCAAATAACACTGCTAACCAACCAGAAACCCAAGACCACAAAAAACCACATTCCCCCGCACACAGGGGAAACCCGAATAAAAAACCACACCATGCCAATATCCCCAGCACATAGTGACTAATAATACAAATGACCATTCGAGTTAAAACCATTATATACAACCAATATTCCCGGCATACAGTGCCATACAATGATGGTCCCTGTAAAAGGCCTGCAACATATAAATGATTACAGTAAAGTTATATTTAGTGACTCCAAGTGACTCCTGAAGAGTTTTTCTTTTTCTTTTCTTTTCCATCTGTCCCAGACCCATGACATCTCCGACTTTCACTTAAAATTTACAAAACAAACATTTTTTAGACTCCTCAATTTATCAGCACTTCTCTCCCATTTTCCTATTTATCAAATCCCCTTATTGCACCTCATATGGTAGCCCTTATATGCCCCCCCTTTGCCAGAGTACCCCCTGTTGCCACTGTAGCCCCCCTGTAGCCAAAGATGCCCCCCTGTAGCCAGTGATGCCTCCTAGCCGGTGTGCCCCCTGTAGCCAGGGGGATTCCCTGGGCCGGGGGATGCCCCTTTGCCCAGTGATGCCCCCTGTAGCCATAATTTCCCCCCTGTAGCCAGTGATGCCCTCTGTAGCAGTGATTCCCCCCCTTTTAGCCGTGATGCCCCCGTAGCCAAAATTTTGATGCCCCTCTTCCGTTTAAGCCAGTGTTTCCCCCCTTAGCCGTTGCCCCCCTTTTAGCCCGTGATGCCCCATTGTGCCAGTTTATGCCCCTTCCGTACAGTGCCATGGCCCCCATTGTAGCCAGTAAGAAATTGCCCCCCTTGTAGCCGGAAAAGCCCTGTAGCCCGTGATCCCCAAACCATTTGTAGCCAAAAATTACTGGCCCCCTGGAGCCCCGTGATGCCCCCATTGTAGCCAGTGTGCCCCCTGTAGCCGGAATGCCCCCCTGTAGCCAGTGATGCCCCGTACCAGTATGCCCCCCTTTTCCAGTTTTTGCCCCATTGTAGCCAGTGATGCCCCCTTGGGGGAGCCCCCAGCCTTAGCCCCATTTTAGCCAGTGATGCCCCCTTTTAGCCAGTGATCCCCCTGTAGCCAAGTTTGATGCCCCCCTTGCAGCCGTGATGCCCCCCTTGTGGCAGTGATAACCCCATTGTAGCGTAAAAAATCCCCCCCGTAGCTAATTATAAAAAAAAAAAATTACTCACCCGCCACGGTCCGGCGTCCGCTCGGGATGCTACTGGCATCCCAGGGAATTGACTGGGGGCCTCGCCCCCCGGGGGCGGGGGACGGTGGAAAAACTGTGCACCCCCCGACGCTGTTTATGTATCGCGCTCAGTAGCGGCCGATCATAAGGGGGGAGGCGGGCGGGAAGTCCGTCCCGCCTCCTCCCGCGGGCAGCTGTGGCTTGGCGATTTATAAAACGTCGCGAAGTCAGGGGCTTCCCGGGCGGGCAAGGGAGCGGGGGCCCCGCTCGGGTGACCGGGGGCCTCGGCCCCCGGGCAAATTTTCACCCCCGCCCCCCTAGGAAGGCCCTGCCTTGGTTTTTAAAAATAGAATAGCCATAGAGTGAACCAATGGAATTAGGTGTGTTGGAGAAGAAATACACACACCCTGGTTTTGGGGAAAAACCCCACAAACAAAATACAAAACAGGTGTGTTATGACACACATTTGTGGTCTTTCACCCCGTAATTTTTAAAAAAGGGGTTTGTTTTGCAAGAGTGCAAATTTTTGGGTGCAGCAGATAAAGCTTTTTGACAGGGGACCAAGACAAGTGGCAAAATTTACATGGCGTCCGTATTTTAAAGGGGGGGGATGTCACAGAAGCCCCTGGTTCTGTTGGTTCAGCTATAATATTAAAGGGTTCCTGCACGGGCAAGACAATGTAGGTGCCAGTGAAAAGGGGGGGTTTTCCAGCCCCTCTATAAAGAAAATTTAAATTTGGAATAATTTCCCCTCACCCCCTCAAGTGGAATGCTTTAAAAAAAAATTTTGAAGTTTTTGTATTGAAATTTTTTTAGAAATCATACAAAGTCGCCCAGTGGATAAATTTACAATACAGTGCCCCCAATATACAAATTTTATATTTTATGGCTAGTAAAGGGTTTTGTATTTCCCCAAGTGGGTGGGGAATGTTTGGGGGCTTTTCGCCGCAGCCTTTGTGGGCCAGAAAATTTGTGGAGGCAAAAACAAATCAAAAAACAAAATAGAGAAAGAAAAGGGGGGGAGTTCAAAGGCGTAAGGAAAAAAAAAATGAGGGGGAGGGAAGAGGAAAAGAGGAGAGGAAACAGTAAAAAAAGGGGACGGGATTTTACATAGAAAAGGAAATTTAAAGCAAAGATGAGAAACCCGGGAAAAAGTTTTAAAACCGGGGCCCGTGTGGGACTGGGGCGTCTGGGGCCCCGGGGGAAAATTGATCTGGGGGGTCCACCCTTACTTACATGAAAATATTCCCCGGGGCCTGTGGAAAAAACGAAACCCCATTTTACCCTTTAATACAGTGTGCAAATCAAAACCCTGTATTGTGTAGTACAATAGCAAAAGAGTCCCCTTTTACCGTATCTGTCTATCTACAAAACATAGAAAAACGGGGGCTAATTTAGCCCCACCCAATCCCCCCCCCCACCCCCACATAAAATACCCCCCTCCAACCACATACAAAATTCCCCTCCATTTTTTCCCTTTGGGGTCCCCACCTCCCCCCTTCAAAAAATTAAACCCAGCAAAAAAAGTAAAAGTCCTAAACTCCTATCACAGGGTCAATCAGGGACACATGTACCTGCTTTAAATTCCCGGGCATTCCATATAACCAAAAACACCCCCCACATAGAGGCCCAACCCCCACCCCAGGTAAAAAAACCTACCCCGCCATATAGAGACCACATAGAGTTTCAAAACACAAGCCTCGGGGTAAAACCCTTTAACAACACCACCACATAAGGTCCAACAGCAGCCCCGGTAAAACCCTTTACACCGCCATATAGAGACCACATAGAGATCAACCCCCAAGCTCAGGTAAAAATTACAAAAACTATATAGCAATATGCCCAAAAAGCGAAAGTTACAAATTTTAATTTTTTGAAAAAAGTTAAAAAAGAACGATTTGCTGAAATTACATAGAAAAAAAAAGGGGGAATATTTTATCAAGAAGCCCTTTAATAAGAGTTTTTTAAAAAACCCCGCATGAGGTTAGGAGAGGATTTAACCTGGACGCCCCGGCCGTCCGCACTTTCCGTGCGACGTTTCGAAGGTAAAAATTCTTTATAAAAGCATGCGCAGTGAATGAAAATGACCCTTTAATATACTATCCCGTAAACAACAGATACTTTACTTTTTTCACGGATATAATTAAAAAAAACATTTTGAGATTAATTTTTTTTCATTCAACCCTTTGTGGATATAGAGCATCTGGGGGGTATTATCCAATAGCTTTCTTTTTTTAAAAAATTTAGCATTGTTTGTTTTAACCCCACTTTTAAAACCTTCCTCCAATACACACCATTTTAAAACTCTGTTACGTTTGTTTTGCCTCAAAAAAGGGTGTTTCCCGCCCACGTACTTTCATCTTTATATTTTTTATTTTTTATCACCACCCTCCACAATTTCATTTTTTTCTCGTTTTTGCTTATAAAACCTAATGGCAATCAATGTTCGTTTAAAAGATTTTTACCACCTG
>JAODAL010051598.1:0-26573 GCA_025379985.1 Phyllomedusa bahiana | reverse complement strand
CCCCACTTTTACTTGTCCTTTCTTCCTACTGTTTTTGGTCTATTATTATGTATCAAAAAATAAAAAAAAAATTTCAAATGAAAAAAAAAAAAAAGTGAGAAAATTAAATTTCGGTTTTGGGTTCATAAAACCCTTTGCTGTCTTTTAAGTTCCTCCCAGCAAAACCACCCAAAATTTTACTGTTGGGAATGAGAATAAAAATTGCAGTAAAAAAAAATATTTTAAAAAAAAGTTTTCAAGAGGACATTTCTGTTTAAAGAGGAATGTAAGTAGACCGGCAACAAAATGGGGGGGACCTCGACAATTGGGGCCACAAACTTCTTTCAAGATCCAGCCTGACCCTTTTGGATAAAAAGTCAAACGATCCACATTATCTGTGGAAAACCGGTTGGCGTTTGTCTGTAATGACTCCTCCGCTGTGCTGAAGGCCCTTCCCTCAGAATGCGCTGGCTGTTGGGCGGGACAACACCTCTTTTGGCGGGGCCCGAGCGGCTTGACCCAAATTTGCCCTTTTTGGATCCCCCAGAAGTCTTTTGGGGTTTCCGGAAAAAAAATCCCAAAAACATGGTTTGAGACCCCGATAGTCGTGCACCATAAATTTTAAAGCTGGTCTGGGTTGTTTTGGAAATGTTTCCCCCTGCATTGCATCCCTTGGTGGGGGTGGTAAAAAAAGATTGCCAGAGGTCACCCTTTAAAGGCTTCTCCCCCACCTTGCCTGCTGCTTTTTGCCCGGGTTATTTGGCACCTAACGCAACACTTTGGGCTGATGTTGTTCCACCGTAAACTTTTTGAGGAACTTTGAAGCAGCCCAAAACAGATGTCCCCGGGTTGATCAACAGAAAGGTCTCCTTTTCCTGCTTTTTTACTCTCAAAATTTGGGGGGGGGAAGGAAAGTGCTGAGTTTTGTTTTGTCCCGGGGGATTCCAGGGGGGGTGGCCCCCCAGTAACTTTTTTTTCTTTTTTGAGGGCCTTAAGGGCGAGGATAATGTTGGGGGAAATTTGGAGCACCCAAAAGCACTCTTTGTTAGAGAAGGAGCCTTGTTTTCCCAAGCCTCGGGCCCGAGGGGCAAAGCAAACTCATTTTTCCTCATCTTCCTTCCCCCCCCTCAAATTCGCGGCCAACCTCTTTCCAAGGCAGGGACGTGGGGTAACGTCGGTGTCCAGGAATCCCTCCCCCCTCCGCTTCCCCCCGGCATGGGTTTAATACGCCCTGACTTTCCTTAAAATGATGCCCCTGAGAGGCTGATTTCGTCGCCTTCAAATAGCCCTGGACCCCGAACCAATGCCTAAAGAAAAACCGAAAAAAAAATTTGGGAAAAAAGTCGGGGCCCTTTTGGATTCGACGGAGAGGGAAAAGGGTCTGTGTCCGCAACGTGTCCGTCTCCTCCTCCGTTCGCTGGCGGGACCTCTTGTTTCAGAGTGTCAACGCTCCGTTCCACAAGAACTAAATCACCACAATGCTCATGCTGACAAAGGGCATTGTCCGCACTGACCATTTTGGTGGCTTCTTCAAAATCTGGCAATGGATGGTGCAGAGCTCTTTCACCTGCCTCACTCTCGGTGGCTCAAACCCCGAGGGTCCGCACCGCTGCTTGTAAGGGCCATGTGTCACTTCGTACTGCGTAATGGGAATTGCGCTTGCTGCACAAGCGCTGGAAGCATGTGGGGGTTGGTATTCAAGCGTGTTGCCACTGTAAATCAATGAGGACGGTTGACGGGAGAGGGGAGGGCCGAGCTGACGCTGCTACGCAAGCCAGGCGGGACGAGATGCAAGGGTGCGAACGGCGGAAGTGCGAAATCAGAACCTCGAGCCTTCTCAGCAGGCAGGTCCAGTTCCCCGGGTAGCTCTTTAGAAATTTCTGGAAGACAAGGTTCATGACAGTGCCAGGCAAGTGTGTGCTCCAGCCTTACCGATCTTAAGGGCGGCCAGCAGATTTCACCCGTTATCGCACACCACTTGCCTGGCACAAGGGTTCTTGTCACCCAGCAGCGCTCGGTCTCGTTTGGTGCTGGTGGAGAAGAGCCATCACAGCTCCTGCATGTGTGTGGACGTCTCAAGACAGATTCAATTTTCATCACGGCCGACTGGTTTCTTCTGGACGTGATGCCACCAGAGCTCCTTGGGGGAAAGAGCCAGCACATCCTGACGGTTCATTGAAGAGAGTGCGCCGAGGCCTGAGAGCCACGTCACCCCAGAGGACATACCCAACCCAGCTCACCCAGTGAGCTGTCACAGAGTTTATAGCGGCTGGGCCGTGCTTACTAGTCATTGTGTCGGTGGTCAGATGGACTTTTCCGGACACAGATGCAGGACAACGCGCTTGAAATTTAGATGAAGTGGCTGGCCAGGGGCAGGGACCGGCTTTTCTGGCAAAGAAATGCCTGCCTCGGACATCTGGTATTGGTGCAGGCAAGGGCCATGACGGTGGCGGAACCCATCGGTGTCACACCAGACGGAAAGGCAACTTTTCCATGGCAAAGCCTGGCATTGCCGACATTCGGGCTTTTGGCCTTTGGGATGGTTTGGGTTAAATGTTTCTTATGCTCCCAAACCTGGAAGACAGAAGGTTGGCTGCTAGACTTGCCGTGTACGGGCGTGCAGGTCTGTCAAACTGGCGGGGAGAGAGAAGAAGGGGTTAGATGAGTCTCTGGTGGTGCTGGTGGTACTGGGCGATGGTGGAGTGAAGCGAGACATGATACATGATTTATGATCTGAGAGACATGGACAGCTGAGGATACGCTTGGTGCGGTGGCGGAGGGGAAGGAGGTGGTGAAAGAGGGTTTGACAGTGGTTGGAGGGCCGGCGTCGGTCTGGCATTTTTTGGCCAACTGTTGCCGCCATTTCAAATCATGCATTCGCGCATGTGAACTAGAATGTTGGTGGTGGTTAACACCTATGATTCATGCTTAACTTATGCGTTTTTTTTTACGGCAAAGGCCGGCATATGACATCGCTGGGGTGAAGAAATCAGAGGCTTGCTCAAAGAAGGCCCGAGGCTTGTGAGGTCCTGCACCTTTTTGACGGCGATTAAGCGAGGAGCGGGGTTTCCGCTGACCATGGCTGGCGGAATCATAGCAGCGGACTTCTGCGACCGCCCTCTCCCTTTTCTTGAGACGGGGGGACCGTTATTGGACACTACCCCCTCGTCTTCCTCCTCGTCCAGTGATGAAGCTGATCGCAAGCAACATTTGGTTGAAAAGACCACGTTGATCGCAAATGTTGTCATCATCATCTTCAACAAAGGTGACTTCGTGTGCCTGAAATTCTGCATCCAGGAGTGTCGTGGCTACAAGCAAGAGTCACTGAAGGCCGTTGCCGACGCCCGGGATTTTTGCCCGAACTGACCGCTTCCTTTTTCCTCCTTGATGGGCATCAGTAATGGGCGTCAGAAGAGCTGACAAAAAATCATCCTAGTTTGGCCTCTTGATCTTTTACATGCATTCTGACCCACAACCGCATTTTGTCATCAAAGTAGGTCTCAGAAAAATGGATTATACCCAGTGGTGGGTACAGACGTTGACATTTGGGATGCCTTCGCTTCAGGTAGGACGGATGCTGGTGATGCTGATGACGACATTTGTGGCCGTGACTGGGAGGAAGAGGAGGTTAGACTGTGGAGTGAGCAGGTTGCATTAACCACTGGAAGAACAGAATTAGCGTCGCTGTTTCGTTACTGAGGGTTACAGGGCCCTGACCCAGCGATGACAGGGCACTGATGGTCGTTCAACGACGATCCGCTTGGCGTATGGTGTTGTCGCACAGCACTGGAAGGAGCACCCTTCTCTCGTACCTTCTACCTCCTGTCTATCCCCCTCTTGCTAGCTTACCACCTGAATTTCGCTCCATGTTCAGAAATATAAAAATTTGAGAAGGTTTGAAAGAGTTTCTGGAAAATATTTATTTAAAAGACGGCAAATTCACAGCTATTCTCACATCCCTCAAATCAAAACAAAATTGCTGGATTCAAATTTATGTGCAAGGTACCTCTATTCAACAAAGCTTGACTGTCCAAAAGTGGAAAAAAAAAAACCTATCTGTAAATGTGATACGAGATAATAAAAGGTATTTTTGGCACCTATCAATTCAACTATGGTGACTACCAAAATTGCTGGATTCAAAAATTTAAACTGCAAGGTGGCTTGATGACAAAGCTGGGCCTGCGCCAAAGTGAAATAAACAAGTTATCTGGAAAAGTATAAGGATAATCAAGGTATTTTTGGCACCTATCAATACACCTAGTTCAGGTGACTACAACATTGCTGGATTTAAACATTTAAGTGCAAGGATCCTCTATCAACAAACGTTGATGACAAAAGTTGAAAAAAACACCTATCTGAAATGTATATGGATAATAAACGGTTTTTTGGCACCTTATCAATACAACTGTAGTGGACTACAAAATATGCTGGAGTGGATTCAAATTTAAGTGCAAGGTTCTTTTATGAACAAAAGCTGGCCTGCGCAAAGTGAAAAAATCACGTATCTGAAATGTATACGGATAATAAAGTATTTTTGGCACTATCATTCAACCTGTGGTGACTACAAAATTGCTGGATTCAAATTTAAGTGGCAAGTACCTCTATGAAACAAAGTGGCCTGCGCCAAAGGGGGAAAAAAACACGTATCTGAAATGTATAGGATAATAAAAGGTATTTTTGGCACCAACCATTACCTGGGGTGACTCAAATTGCTGGATTCAATTTTTAAAACTGCAAGTGGCCTATAACAAAGCGGGCCCGCGCCAAAGTGAAAAAACAGTATTAAAATGTATAGGTAATAAAAGGTTTTTTTTGCCCCATAATTTTAACCTGGGTGACTACAAAATTGCTGGTTTAAAAAAATTTAAGTGAAAGGCCCTTTCAACAAGTTTGACTGACCAAAAGTGAAAAAAACACGTATCAAAATGTATACGGTAATAAAAACGGTATTTTTGGCCCTTCAATACACCGGGGTGATAAAAAATTGCTGGTTTTAAAATTTAATGAAAGGTACCTCATCACAAGCTGGCCGCCCAAAAGTAAAAAAAAACACTTTTCTGAAATGTATACGGATAAAAAAAGGTTTTTTTTGGCACATATCAAACACCTGTGGTGACTAAAAAATTGAGGATTAAAATTTTTATGAAAAGGAACCTCTTCAACAAGCTTGACTGACCAAAAGTAAAAAAAAACCGTATCTGAAATGTATACGGATTATGTTGAGAAAATTAGTGGCTATCGACATGGGGGCGATAGTCGATAGTCGGCCACCATCGATAAGGTTTTTCATAGTCATAGTGTCATCTCCGATGACCATTAAAGTCTTGGGAGAGCAAAAAACACCTTCATTCTTACACCCAAAAAGGGCTGGAGAAGCTGGAATTTTAACACCCCAAAAATCAAATGGATACCTGCTACATCTTAGACACACACTTAGGGTATAAAAGCCCCAGAAAAAAAGTCACCACCCTTCCCCAAACCCTGCCTTGGGACCCCAGCATGACCCCTTTAAACCCCATCACCCACAATTAAAAGTGCCAGAAAGGGAGTATTATGTGAACCATCATTTTTTCTTGAATGGGGCATTTATTTTCCCCGTCCTGGAACGCAGTTACCCTAAAAACCCGCATGACCACAATTAAAAGTGCCGGGAAAAAAGAATCATTGAACCACCATTTTAGTTGAATGGACATTGACAAAAACCCCGTCCGGACCGCAGCATGACCCTTAAACCCGTCTGACCCCCAGATTAAAAAGTGGGAAAAAGGGGTCCTTTTTAACCCCCATTTTAGTTGAATGGACATTGACTAGAACTGTCCCGGCCCATTTTGACCCTTAAACTGTTGACCCCCAGAATAAAATGCCGGAAAAAGGAGTCTTTCAACCCATTTTTTGTTTCACTGGACATTGCAGAACTGTCCTGGACCGCAGAATGTGAAGTAGACCAGAACAATCGGGGACCTGGGAATTGGGGCCCCCAAATCATCAGAGATCCCTCTGACATCTTTTAGAAGCAAACGATCCCCATTATCTGTGGAAACCGGATGCGTTTGTCGAATGATCCCGGCGTGCTGAAGTTCCCTCAGAATGAGGGTGCTGGGGAGGACAACCCTCTATGCCCGGCGAGCCGCCGGGCCATTCGTCCTTTTTGGGATCCCCAAAAAAGGGACTTTTGGGGTCCAAAACACATAAAAAACATCGGGGGTTGAGAGGGGATAGCCCGTGCACCATGTTCTTAAGCTGGCCCTCGGGGGTGTTGTATGTGTCCCCTGCTTCATACGTTGGTGAGGGGGGTTAAATAAAGTTTCCCAAGAGGTCCCCCCATTAGGCTTTGCCCCCTTTTCCTGTTTGCTGTTTGCTGCTCCCTCCCTGCCGCTACGCCTATTTGGGGCACTTATGCTTTTCACTTGCTGGCGTTTTCCACCTTTACTTTGAAGAAACGTAAAAGCGACCCAACAGATGCTCCATTTTATCAATCAGCAAGGCTCCTTTTCCCTACTTTTTAAACTTCTTTTTGGGTGGGGGAAGGAAATTGCTAAATTTTTTTGTTTTTCCCGGGGGGTTCCAGGAGGGTGGCCACCCATAACTTTTTGTTCATTTTGATGGCCTTTTTGCGAATCATTTTGGGAGGAAATGGAGCATCCAAGCACTAAATTGAGAGAATGGAGCCTTGTTTTCCCCAACCCTTTCGGGGTCGGGGGGCATTTGAAAACCCTGATCTTCACCCTTTCTTCCTCCTCCCCCCAAAAATTCGAAACCAACCTCTTTCCAAGGCAGGGACGTCGGGAACATCAGTGGTCCCCAGGAAAACCTCCCTTTCCTTTTTTTCCCCACCTCCTCCACTTCCCCCGGCACACTTCAACACAGCCCTGGGCTTGCCGAGATATCCCCCCGAGGCCCGATGCCCCCTTGCACCCAGCTCTGGACCCCGAAAACACTGCCCCAATGAAAAAACCGTGAAAATTTTTTTAAAATGTCCCGGGGCCTTTTGGATTTTACGGGGAGAAAGGCTTTTCCCTGTCCCCCCATCTGTGTCCCTCTCCTCCTCCTTCCCCTGGGGGAAACCGTTTTTTTCAGGTGCCAAAAGATCGTTCCAGAACTAAATCACCACAATGCTCAAGCCCGACAAGGGAAATTTTCTTTCAATGACCCATTTTGGGGGCTTTTTCAAAACTGGCAAGGATGGTGCAATTGCTTTTTCACCTTTTCCTCCACTCTCGGTGGTCAACACCCCGAGGGTTTCCCCACCGCTGTTTTTCAGGGCCCTGTGGGCACTTCCCCTACTGCCAATGGGAAATTTCGCGCTGCCCCCAATCGCTGGAGCATGTGGAGGGTGGAATTCCCCCGGTTGCCACGTCAAAAAAGAGACGGTTGACGGGGAGGGCCCATCGACCCTTTGCAACGCGCCCGGGGTGGGCGAAGCAGGGGCCGAACGGCGGAAGTGCGAAACTTAGACCTCGAGCTCTTCTTCAGCATGCAGTCCAGTCCCGGGTAATCTTTAGAAACCTTCCTGGACGACCAGGGGGGTTCCATGGACATGTGCCAGGCTAGGGATGTGCTCAGACCTACCGATCTTATGGGCATGAGGCCAGCAGATTGCGCCCGTTATCGCATATCACCTTGCCTGGCACAAGGTTCTTCGATCACCCACAGCTGCGCTCGGTCTCGTTGCGGAGAGCCAGTCACACAGCTCCTGTACCTGTGTGGGGACGGCTTCTCCAAGACCAGATTAATTTCAAAACTGGCTTGGTTTTCTATGCGGAACGTGATGCCTCAAGAGGACCTTGGGGGGGAAAGAGCTCAGCACCATCCCTCGCGGTTTTGAAGAGCGTGCGGCGAGCCTGGAGAGCCACCGTCACCCCCCAGAGGTCATCCAGCCAGCTTCATCCAGTGAGCTGTCACAGAGAATTATTGCGGCCTTGGCAGTGCTTACTAGGTCCATGTGTCGGTGGTGTGAGATGGACTTTCCGGCCACAGATGCAGACAATTGCGCGTCATTGAAATTTTATATTGGTCACGTGGCTTGTCAGAGGCAGACGGACGGCTTTTCTGGCCAAAAGAAAATGCCTGCTGGCAATCTGAGTATTGGGGGCAGGCATAGCCGCCATGAAGTGGCGGTACCAATCTGTGTCAACCAGACGGAAAGGCAACATTTCCAAGGCCAAAAGACTGGCCATTGCCGACACATTCAGGGCTTTTGGGTTTGGGGATGGTTTGGGTTAAAGTGTTTCTTCTGCTCACAAACATGGAAGGACAGAAGGACTGGCTGCTAGACTGGCCGCTGTACGGCGTTGCAGGTCGGTCAAACTGGCGGTAAGAGAGAAGGTGTTGGATGGGTCTCTGGTGGTGATGGTTGTATGGGCGACGGTGGAGGCTGAAGCGGAGGCTGATCCCTGATCATGTCTTGAGAGGACATGGGCAGATGAAGGAACGCTTGGTGGTGGTGGAGGAGAAGGAGGCGGAGATATGACGGGACTGTGTGACAGTGGTGTGGCAGGGCACGGCGTCGTCTGGAATTTTTTTTGGCCAAGTGGTTCCCTCATTTCAACTCATGCATTCGCTTGAATGTGACTAGAAATGTGGTGGTGGTTAACCACTTCAAGGTTCTTGCCTCTATTATGCGGTTTACGGCAAAGGCGGCTATATGCATCGCTGGGGGTGAATCAGCAGGCTTGCTCAATAATGGCCCAGGCTTGAGAGGTCCTGGACCTTTTTTGACGGCGCTAAGCGTGGAACGGCGAGTTTCCGGATGACTGTGGCTGCGGAACATATAGCGGACCTTCTGCGACCGCCCTCTCCCTTTTTGAGGCCGGGACCAGTATTCGACAATAACCCCATCGTCTTTCTACCTCGTCCATGCTGATGATGCGATCGCAAGCCAAATTCTGCGGAAAAGCCACAATGGATTCGCCAATGTCGTCATTATCATCATCATCAAACACAGGTGTCTTGGTTGTTTCTGACATTTCTGCATCCAAACAGCTGTGGGGCTACAAAGCAAGAGGGCCGGCAAGCGTTTGCCGGACCCGCCCGGATTTTTGCGTCTTGACCAGCGCTTCCTTCTCCTCTTGATGCATTCAGTACTGGGGTCAGAGCAGAATAAATCAATCACTCTTGATCTTTTAACATGCCTTCTGACCCCAAACCGAATTTTGTCATCAAAAGCGTCTTCAGACAATGAGATTATACCACAAGTGGTGGGGTACACGAGTTGACATTTGGCTGCTCATGTTTGGAACGGATGCTATGGATGCTGATGATGAAATTTGTGGCCCGTGACTGGGAGGATGATGGAGGTAAAGGAATGCTGGTTGCTGGTTGCATTAACCAACTGAAGGACAGATGGCGACACGCTGTTCACGGTACTGAGATTTCACAGGGCCCTGTCCCTGCGATGGACAGGGCCTGACGGGTCCTGCAAACAGACGATCCGCTGGCATGTAAACTACGTGTTGTCGCCAGCACTGGTAGGAGACCTTCTCTCGTACCTCTTACCTCCCATGTGCTACCCACATCTTTGCTAGGCTTTCACCTGACATTTCGCTCACATGTTAGAAATATAAAAACTTTGGAAGATATAGGGAATAGTTTTGGAAAGTCTCTTATTAAAAGACTGGCACAATCACCAGCTATTCCTCAAATCCTCTAATCAAAATAACAAAAATTGCTGGTTTCAAATTTAACTGCAAGGTGTCTCATCAACAAATCTGGACTGGGGAAAAAAGTGCAAAAAACACGTATTGTTATGTTTTTCGTATAATTACACGGTATTTTTTGCACCTTTCAATTCACTGTGGTTGACTATAAAATCTGCCGTTTTCGGATTTACGTGCAAGCTGCGTCAATGAACAAAGCTGTAGTGCGCCAAGTCAAAAAACACGCTTCTGAAATGTATTCGGATATAAAATGATTTTTTTTGAACCTTTAAATTCACCTGATGGTGTCTATAAATAAAATTGCTATTTTCAGATTTACGTGCAAGCTGCGTCAATGAACAAAGCTGTTAGTTGCACCAAAGTCAAAAAACCAGTATCTCTTTTTGTTTTCTAATTAATACTCGGTATTTTTTGCACCTTTCATTTCACTTTGGTGAACGATAAAATTGCTGTTTTAAGATTTACGTGCAAGGCTGCGTCAATGAAACAAAGCTGTTTTGCTAGTGCGGCAAAGTCAAAAAATAACGAATCGTGTTATGTTTTCGTATTATACACGTTAATTTTTGCTCTTTCAATTCACCTGTGGTGACTATAAAATTGTCTGTTTTAAGATTCGGCAAGCTGAGTCAATGACAATGCTCGTAGTGCGCCAAAGTAAAAAAACAGATGCTGTTTTGTTTTTGGTATAATACACGGGTATTTTTTGGCACCTTTCCAACTAACCTGTGGTGACTATTACAATTTGCTGTTTTGTGATTTACGTGCCAAGATGCGTAAATGAACATAGCTGTAGTGCGCCCCAAAGTCAAAAAACAAGTATCTTGAAATGTATTCGGATAATAAAATGTTATTTTTGCACACTTTCAATTCAACTGTGGTGTCTATAAAATTGCTATTTTTCAGATTTACGTGCAAGCTGCCCGTTCAATGAACAAAAGCTGTTGCGCGTTCTTGAGTGGGTGGGGTTAGTGCACCAAAGTCAAAAAACAAGTATATTTTATGTTTCGGTATTAATACCACGGTATTTTTTTGCACCTTTCAATTCACCTTTCACCCGGTGACGATAAATTGCTGTTTTAAGAATTTTCGTGCAGCTGCGTCAATGAACAAAGCTGTAGTGCGCCAAAGTCAAAAAAACACGTATCTGTTATTCGTTTTGTATTAATACACAGATAATTTTTGCCCTTTTCATCTAACATGTCCGGTGGACTATAAAATTGCTGTTTTGTGATTTAGTGCAAGCTGCGTCAATGGGAACAATGCTGTCGTGCGCCAAAGTCAAAAAAAACAACCGTATCTAAATCGTATTCGGATAATAAAGGGTATTTTTTGCACTTTCAATTTAACCTGTGGTGACTATTAACAATTTGATGGTTTCAGATTTAAGTGCAAGCTGCGTCATTGAACAAGCTGTAGTGCACCAAAGTCAAAAAACACGTATCTTTTATGTTTTGTATTAATACCACGGTATTTTTTGTTGCACCTTTCAATTACCTTTTGTGACGATTTAAAATTGCTGTTTTAAGATCTTACGGTGCAAGCTGCGGTCAATGACAATCTGTAGTTGGCGCCAAAGTCAAAAAACACGATATCTGTTATGTTTTCGTTAATACACGATAATTTTTGCACCTTTCAATTCACCTGTGGTGACTACTAAAATGCTGTTTTAAGATTTACGTGAAAGCTGCGTAATGAACAAAGCTGTAGTGCGCCAAAGTAAACAAAACACATAATCTGAAATGTCTTGTATGTGGATAATAAAATGTATTTTTTGCACCCTTTCATTTCACTGTGAGGTGACATATAAAATTGCTGTTTTGTGATTTACGTGAAAGCTGCTTCAATGTAACAAAGCTGTTGTGCGCCAAAGTAAAGAAACACGTATCTGTTATGTTTTCGGTATAATACACGGTATTTTTTTGCACCTTTCAAATTCACCTGTGGTGGACTATAAAATTGCTGTTTTCAAGATGTAAGTGCAAGGTGGATATTGAACAAAGGTGGAATGGGTCAGGTATTGAAAATGAACACCTATCTTGAAAATGTTGATAAGTAATAAAAAGTGGTGTTTTGCACCTAACACAGAGGACCTGCTGTTACTAGAAATGATGCGCCTGTGTATCCTAATTTAAGCTTCCAGGCTGCCCATATCCAGGAAATATTTCAATAGCCAAACGTTAACTTTAATAAAGATATTGCAGTGCATGTCTACACTAAGGTCTGGTGAACTTTATCCAGTGTTCTTTATCAGGCTTGTCTGTGTTCGCCCGCAGGGCCACATCCTCAATCCACCGGTGACTTTCAGCGTAGATGCCCCTTTTAAAATTCCCTAACTAACTACATAAAATTTCTTCTTCCACATTATTATCTAACTAAATTAGTAAGGATCACAGCTATTAATAGTAGAGGTTGCTCTGTGCAGAAATTGACTAAATATTCGCGAGCTGTTGGCACAGGCCAGAGCACACGTCCTATACCTATGAGACGATGAGAGACACAGACACTGCAGTCTGAACAGGAAACGTGCTGTTCTATGTAAAACCGGGTCATGGATTTTTCCAGCCCAATCGAAACCATTACAATCCACAGTCATGACTCGCGTCGCACACACATCTCACTCTGACTCTATTCGTGTAATCTGATTTGCTGGCCGCCAAAATTACAGGGATAGCGCCGAAACAATGGCGCCGATTTAATAGATGATTCACAGATTTCAGCCTTTAATTATCGAACCCCAACAAGATCTAAAAATTTCGATCACCATAAAAAACCTTGCCGATTTTAAACTTTGTCGATAATAATCGTCAACACTAATACGGATAAAAAAGGTTTTTTTGGCACCTATCAATACACTTGTGGTGACTAAAAAAATTGTGGATTCAAATTTAACTGCAAGGTGGCTCTATGAACAAAGTGGCTGCGAAAAAAATGAAAAAAACACGTATCTGAAATGTATCGGCTAAAAAAAAGGTTTTTTTGGGGCACCTATCAATACCTGTGGTGACTAAAAAATTGCTGGTTTTAAAATTTAAGTGCAAGGTACCCTTATGAACAAAGCGGGCCCCTGCCCCAACTGAAAAAAAACATATCTGAAATGTATACGGATAATAAAAGGTTTTTTGGCACTATAAATACATCTGTGTGACTAAAAAATTGCTAGATTCAAATTTAACTTAAGGTGGCTTATGAAAAAAAGCTGGCCTGCGCCAAAGGGGAAAAATCAGGGATCGAAATTATGGATAAAAAAAAGGTTTTTTTTGGCACCTTCAATCACCTGGGGTGACACAAAAATTGCTAGTTTAAAATTTTAAGTGAAAGGGTACCTTTTATGAAAAAAGTGGCCTGCGAAAAATTTGAAAAAAACAGTATCTAAAATTTAGGATAATAAAAGGTTTTTTTTTGGCACCTATAATTTACACCGTGGGATACAAAATTGCGTTTAAAATTTAACTGCAAGGTACCTCTATCAAAAAAAAGTTGGGATGCCCAAAAAGGAAAAAAAACCCTATCTAAAATGTATCGATTAGAGAGGGGCGAACGTTCTAACGAAGTGGAATTGTTTTTAGAATTTCGGGAAAAAAACTTCGGTTTGAACGAAGTCGAAGTTTGAGGTACTTTGGGGGAAACAAACAAAGTGTGTTTTGATTTTTTAAAAGGCTGCGGCACATGGGCTACATGGGGAAAAAGCACTCTGGAGGAAGAAGGGCAAGCCTGCATGAATGTGCAGAGGTAAAGCCAATGGGAAAACCGGCGGGTTCTGTGACGTCACCGCACTATATAAGTCGGGCGCGACGCTGGGGTCATACCCCTTCACTGTAAAAGATCAGGCAAGGTGTGCCGCGGTGTTGTTACTGAAAAAATGATTTTTATACAGCAATTTTTTTGGGGTGTCTCAGTTGTCTCAGAGATGTTCCTTAATGTTCTTTTTGATTTTTTGGGTATTGGGTCTGAAGTCCGTGCATTAATTTTAATGCTATTGCTAAGCACATTTAATATCCCAAGGGGATCTAAGCCATTTTCTGTTCTATTCATTTAAAGAAACAACGTTTTTTTAATTAAAAAATTTACCCCCTTCCCTTTTTTGGGCCCTCCCTAAATTTTCTTTTTGCCCAATTTACATCCAGTGGATAATTAAGCGTTGTTCTGTGCTGTTGTGACCCCAAAAGGAAACCTTTCTTTTTCACCGAAAAAAAAATACAATGTTCCTGTAGATAATTCAAAGCGAAGGTTAATTACAATTTTTTCTTTTGGGTTTGGTGCTTTAGAAAACACGCCAATTGAACATGCTAAAAAAAGCTAGTTTTTCCCGGGCTTGCTCCAATTCTTTTGGGCAATTTCATCGGGGGTTTTAATTAAGCGTTGTTTTTGTGCTTTTGGTGAAAAATTAAAACGTTTTTTCACCGCCAAAAAAAAAAATTTTTCCTTTGTAGCTTTTAATTCTTTAAGGAAGGTTAATTTAAATTTTTTCCTTTTTGGGTGAAAACCCGTAGAAAACACGAAATTTTGTAACACGTAAAAAAGCTAGTTTTTTCCCGGGGCTGCTAAAATTCTTTTGCGAAATTTTAAAATTCCAGGATTTAATTAAGCGTTGTTCTGTGCTGTTGTGACTCCAAAAAACCTTTCTTTTTCCCCCCAAAAAATACTTTTTTCCCTTTAGCTTTAATTCATAAGCAAAGGTTTTTTTTAAACAAATTTTTTCCCCTTTTTGTGTAGCGTAGAAAACACGCAATTGAAAAACACGTAAAAAAGCTAGTGGGTTTGGCTGCCCCAATTCCCTTTTTGCGCAATTTAAAATCCAGGAGTTAATTAAGCGTTGTTCTGTCCCTGTTGTGACTCAAAAAACCGTCTTTTTCCCCGCCAAAAAAATAAAATTTTTTCTGGGCAAAATTTCACAAGGGGAAGGTTAAATTTCCCCAAATTTTTTCTCTTTTGTGATTTTAAAGCGTAAAAAAACCCACGCAATTGTAAACAACTCCCAAAGCTAGTATTTTCCCGGCAGCTCAATTCTTTTGCGCAAATTTTTACATAAAGGGGTTTTAATTAAGCGTTGTTTGCTGCTGTTGTGATTTCCAAAAAACCCTTTCTTTTTCCCCCAAAAAAATACAATTTTCCTGTAGAAAAATTATGGGCGAAGGTTAATTAAAATTTTTTTCTTTTTTGTGAGCGTAAAAAAAACACCCCTTTTTTGTAACACGTAAAAAGCTTTTTAGTTTCCGGTTGTAAATTTCTTTTGCGAAAATTTAAACATCCAGGGGTTTTAATTTAGCGTTGTTTTTGTGTTGTGGGGGCAAAAAAATG
Organism: Phyllomedusa bahiana; assembly: GCA_025379985.1. NCBI lineage: Eukaryota > Metazoa > Chordata > Amphibia > Anura > Hylidae > Phyllomedusa > Phyllomedusa bahiana. The sequence goes on along the minus strand of JAODAL010051598.1, from coordinate 11,640 downwards.
GGACCTTTTCTTTTTAAAACGCCCAAAAAATCCCAATTTTAAATTTGTAGCAAAAATTCCAAGCAAAGGGTTTAATTACAATTTTTTCTCTTGTTGTGTAGCGTGGGAAAACACGAATTGTAACCCCGTACAAAGCTAGTATTTTCCCGGCTGCTCAATTCTTTTGCCCCAAATTTACACCCGGGGGGTTAATTAACCCATTTTTTTCTGCTGTGTTGGGGATCCAAAAAAACCGTTTTTTTCCACCCCCAAAAAAATACAATTTTTTTGTGGGCATAATTCACAACAAAGGGTTTTAATTACAAATTTTTTTCTTTGTTGTTTTGCGTAAAAAACACGAAAAGGGGTAATACGCAAACAAAGCAAAGTAGTTTCCGGCTCCCAATTTTTTGGGGCCCCAATTTTACACCAGGGGTTAATTAAGGTTGTTCTGCGCTGTTTTGGCCCCAAAAAAAACCCTTTTCTTTTTCCCCGCCAAAAAAAATAAATTTTCCTGTAGCAAAATTTCACAAGGAAGGTTAATTAAAATTTTTTTTCTCTTGTTGTGTACCCTTTAGAAAACCACCCCAATTGTAAAAACTACAAAGCTGTGTTTCCGGCACCCAAAAATTCTTTTGCGCAATTTACATCCGGGGGTTTAAAATTAAGCGTTTTTCCTGTTTGCTGTTGTGTCTTCAAAAAAACCCGTTTTTTTTCACCCCCAAAAAAAATAAAATTTTCCTGTAGAAAAATTTCCCATAACCCGAAGGTTAATTACAATTTTTTCTTTTTGGGTTTTTGTGGGTTTAAAAAAAACACGCAATTGTAACAGGGCCCCAAAGCTGTAGTTTCCGGCTTGCTAAATTTCCCTTTTGCCCCAATTTTTACTTTGGAGTAAATTTAAAGCGTTGTTTTTGCTGTGTTGTGACCCCAAGGGGAAAAAAACCTTTCTTTTCCCCCCCAAAAAAATACAATTTTCCTGTAGCATAATTCAAAAGCAAAAGGTTTTAATTAAAATTTTTTTCTTTTTTTTTTTGTGGGGTAAAAAAAACACGAAAATTGTAAACACTACAAAAGCAAAGTATTTTTGGGGCCCCCTTCAATTCTTTTGCGCAATTTAAAACCCAAGGGGTTTTTTTAAGCGTTTTTTTCTGCTGTTTTTATCAAAAAAAAGGAAACTTTTTTTTTTCACCGCCATTTAAAGAAATTCTGTAGCATAAATTCAACCCGGGAAAGGGTTTTAATTTTTAAGCCTGTTTGTGCTTTTATTTTTCGAAAAAACACCCCAGAGTTTTTTAAATGGCACATAAAAGGGAAAATTTTTCCTGCCCATTTGTGGAGCGCAAAAATTATCCGGGGGGTTACCCAAGTTTCTTAGTGGGTTCTTTTGGGCGTCAAATACAGGGGTGTGAAATTTATCATATACGGGATATCTTCTTTCAAACATTTGTTGTACATTTTAGAAAAAAACAGTATTTTCGGGACAGAGAGGTGGCAGGCTCTTCACCTGGGGAGTGGAAGAAAAAACAAACTTTCCCCTTTTACGGTCGAAAGACAGAAAAAGGGGGAAAATTCGCAGGGGGGGCCCACTCGGTAGGACAAAAATGCCGTTTGTCATTCTAGCCGGCCGGTTATGACTTGGGAAACCCAATGGTTTTGTTTGGGTTGACGGGGTCATCCATTTTCCTCCCAGGGTGAAAATTTGAAACCCAGCAAGAGTCGGGAAAAAAATGTCAGACAAAACCCCCCTTATTTGGGGAAAGGGCCCCGGGGAGGCGGGTCGCGGCCCTAAACCTGCCCAAAAACCCCGCCTTTTTGTCCCATCCGGTTCCCCAGCCAGAGATCTCCCAAATTTTTGGCCCGGGGCTCAGCCCCCACAAATATAGCGAGGATGAAAAATTTGGGAGGGCAGTTCAGCACCCAAATTTGGCAGCGAAGAAAGGGGGCCCAAATATCCCTGCTTCTTGCAGTAGGAGGAAAAAAGTATAGAGGGTTGGGAAAATGGCATGGGGAGGTCATGTTGGGGAGGGGTAAAGCCTCTGCATACCCCCAGCCTACGTACTACTCCCGGTGCGGGGGGAAGGTGGGGGGGGGGGGGGTCGGGGAGCAGTACCAGCTCATCACCCAGAAAACCTAAGTCTGGATTTCACTTGAATGACCCGCTTCCTTCACCCGCCTTTGAGGGGGAAAGTGCCGACCCTAGCGCAGAGGACCGGGACCCGGGTCCCGAACCAACAGGTAGGGGGGCCACTTGGACACCCCTCTGCCACCCCGGGTTAAAAGACCCGCGGACTACTGGGCACCCAAAAATGGATGTGTGGCCGCAACTTCCCGAGTTTGCAGTGGAAAAGGGCTGTCCTCCCCCGGCCAGTAGTGTGGATCAGAGCGGGGGGTTCAGTGCGGGGGGGGGCCTTTCGTGAGCCCAAAAAGGAAAACCCCCTTTTTTGTCCTTTGGGAAATGTGGAACGACTGACCTTTGTAAAGATGAATCAGGCTTTGGATCGGCCAGGATTTCCACACCCAAAAAATGCCCCTTTGGGTCGACTACATCAGCCATGACGCCTCACCCAAACTGTTGAAATGAGTCTGAGTTCAAACTACCTGCCTTTAGCCCCTATTCTGATGCCCCCACCCCCCTGATGCCCACATTCCGGGTGACCGTTTTCCAAACTGCCAAAAAACCTTTTTACCGGGAAAGGTTTGCCCCCCACCTCCAAACTGTTCATTGTGGGCCCCTGTCTGACCTCATGCTGCTACTGGGGGCTGCTGCCGTGACCTCCCCACTGTTCAAATTTTCCCACTCTGGGGGCCTTTCTCCTGTTTTTGCCACCCCCAGAATGTCATTATGCCCCTGTTCTGCCTCATGCTGCTGCTGCCGTGAAATACACACTGTGTTTATTTTTGCCAATGTCTGACTCATGCTGTGGTGTGGCTGCTGCCGTGACCTAAACACTGTGTCTTGGCCACTGTTTTTGACCCCATGTTGGGTGTGGGGGTTTTAATTGGGGGGACCTACAAAACTGTGTCCCTTGTGCCACTTTTTCTGACCTCAGTGCTGCCCGCCCTTTTACCTAAACACTGTGTCATTGTGCCCCTGTTTGACCTCATGTGCTCCTGTGTGCTGCCGTGGGCCCACACATGTGTTATTGTTCCCCCTCTGTGGGTACTCTGTTTTTGCCACCTCCAGAATGTCATTGTGCCCCTGTCTGACCTCATGCTTTCTGCTGTGGCTGCTCCCCCGGGGAACCCCACCCATGTTCATTTTGCCACTGTCTGAACCCCATTTCTGCTCCCGTGGTGCCCGCCGGTTTACCTACACACTGTGTCATTGGTTCCCCCCTCTGTGGGCCCACCCCCTTTTTTTTGCCAAAATCCAGAATTTTGAAATTTTGGCACTGTCTGACCTCATGCTGGGGTCCCGTGGGTGCTTTCCGTGATACAAAACTGTGTCATTGTCCCACTCCGGGGGGGCTAAACCTGTTTTTTGGGCCCCTCCCAAAAAGTCATTGTGCCCCGGCCTTTACTTCATTCTGCTTTCCGGGGACCCTTTCACCCCCGGTCATTGGCCCCTGCCTGACCTCATGCTGCTGTGCCGTGACCAACCCCACTGTGTCATTGTGCCCCTATCTGCCTCATTTCTGCTTGCTTTTGGCTGCTGGGTGACCTACACACCCGTGGGCATTGTGCCCCTGTATGACCTCAAGCTTTCTTGTGGCTGCTTTCCGTGACCTACACACTGTGTCATTTTTCCCACTCCCTGGCCTTTTCCTGTTTTTGCACCTCCGAAATTTTTTTTGTGGGCCCCTGCCTGACTTCTGCTGCTGCCGTCCAAATACACACTGTTTTATTGTGGAAATGCCTGACCTCATGCTGCTGCTGCCGTGACCTACCCAAATGTGTCAAATTTTGCCCCTGTCTGACCTCCTGTGCTGCTTGGCTGCTGCCGTTTACCAACACACTCGTCATTGTGCCACTGTCTGACCTCATGCTGCTGTGTTTGGGTGTGGCCCCTGACCTTTCCAAATCTGTTCATTGTGGGCCCCTGCCTGACTTTATGCTGCCCCGCCCTTTATCTAAACACTGGGGTCCCTTGTGCCCCTGCCTGACCTCAAAGCTGCTGCTGCCGTGACCTAAAACACTGTGTCATTGGGCCACTGTTTTGACCCCCAAAGCTGCTTTCGGGGGCCCGCTTTCCGTGAACCCACACACTCTGGTCATTGTGCCATGTCTACTCATGCTGCTGTGTGGCGGGGGGCCGTGACCTCCAAAACTGTGTCTTTTTCCCCTTGTGGCCTACTCCCGTTTTTCCACCTCCCGAATGTCATTTATGCCCCTGTCTGACCTCATGCTGTGCTGCCGGGGACCTACACACTGTTCATTTTTGCCACTTTCTGACCCCAGGGTGCTGCTGTGGGTGCTCCCCTGACCTACACACTGTGTCATTGTGCCGTCTGAATTTATCTGCCCGGGTGTGGCTGCTACTGTGACCTACACACTTTTGTATTGGGGCCCCTGTTGACCCCTGCTGCTGTGCCGTGGGCCCCCCACATTGTGTCATTGTCCCACTCTGGGGGCCCCTACCCCCTGTTTTGCCCCTCCCGAATTGGGCAATTTTGCCACTGTCTGACCTCATTCTGGTGCTGGGGGTGCCCCGCCGGGTGACCTACCCACTGTGTTTTTGTGCCACTGTCTGACCTCTTTCTGCTTTTGTGGGTGCTGCCGTGACCCACACACTGTGTCAAATTTTCCCACTCTGTGGGGGCCCACTCCTGGTTTTTTCCACCTTTAGAATGGATTGTGCCAAATTTTCCCGGGCCTCATGCTGCTTTATGTGGCTGGTGGGCCGTGAAACCCAAAATGTGTCATTTTCCCACTCCGGGGGCCTACTCCTGTTTTTGCCACCCAGGGAAAGTCATTTTGCCCCCCGCCCGATTCATTTCTGACTGCCGGGGGACCTACCCCACTGTTTTATTGTGCCCTCGACCTCATGCTGCTGCTGCCGTGACCACACACTGTGCCCTTTTGCCCCCTGTTTTGACCTCATGCTGCTGCTGTTTGGTTTCTGCCCCTGGGGCCTACAAAACTTGTCATTGTGCCCCCTGTTGACCCCATTTCTTTTGCTGTGTTTCGTCGTGGCCTACGCCTCTGTCATTTTTGCCCTACTGACTCATGCTGCTGCCCGGGGACCCCACACACTGTGTCATTGTGCCCTGTTTTTGACCTATGCTTCTGCTGTGGCTGCTGCCGTGAAAACCCACACACCCGTGTCATTTTGCCCCGTCGGACCTCATGCTGTTTCCCGTGGCTGCTGCCGTGAAACCCACACACGGTTTTCATTGGGCCCACTCTGTGGCCCCACTTGTTTTTTGCCACCTTTCCCGAAATGTGATTGTGCCAATGTCTGCCTCATGCTGCTCCTGTGGCTGCCTGCCCGGGGACCCTACACCCCCGTGTTAATTGTCCCACTCGTGGCCTACTCCTGTTTTTTCCACCCCCAGAATGTCCTTTTGCTACTGTTGACCCCATGCTGCTGCCCGCCGTGGAACCCACCCACTTGTCATTGTCCCACTCGGGGGCCTTTCCTGTTTTTGCCACCCCCGAATGTCATTTTTTCCACTGTCTGACCTCAGCTGTGCTGCGGCTGCTGCCCTGACCCACACACTCTGTCATTGTGCCCCTGCTGGGCCTCATTTCTTCTGCTGTAGGGTGTGCCGTGACCTTTTTCAACTGTGCTTTTTCCCCTGTCTGACCTCATGTGCTGCTAGGGTGCTGCAGGACCCAGGCACTGTGTATTGTTCCATCTGTGGCCTAATCCTGTTTTTGCCACCTTCCCGAATGTCATTGTGCCCACTCTTGGGCCTCATTGGGTGCTGGGGCTGCCGCCCTCACCTAAAAACTCTGTCAAATGATTTTTGCCACCTGAGCCCCTCGCTTGTTTTTTTACGGGTGTCGCTCGCTTTACTTTATAGGGGTACATCCCCCCCTTTAGTTTTTTGGTGTTTTTTGCCCTTTAAGTTTCCCCGGGAATTTTTTTAGTGAAGCGATTCTAAGAGCTTTGGGGGGCCCGTCATGTGCGTTTTTCAAAACTAAAAAAAAACAAAATTTGTATTTAAGGGCCCAAAACCCAAAACTCCCTTTTGGGTTAATTTTTAAACATGGGGACAAGTTCAAAAGCACCCCTGCGGGGTTGTTTCAGCCTTTGGGAAAAAGCTGTTTTTTAAAAGTGATTCTGCCGAAGTAAATTTTTTGGGAAAGAAGTTATTTTTGCCGGAAATTCCGGGGGCGGAAAAAGTTTAACGAAAAGAATTTCGGGAAAAATTTGGGCCCCTCTTAAAAACTGTTAAAAAAAGTGGAGTTTTGCACCCAACAAATAGGGGGGTGCAGTTTTAGCAAAGATCGTATCCTAATTTAAGTTCAGGCTGCCCCCAAAAATCCAAGTAATATTTCAAAAGAAAACGGGTTTAATTTAAAGTTTGCAATTTAAAAGTCTACAATAAGTCTGGGTGCACAATATCCAGTATCCTTTAAAGAGTTGTCTGTGGGGTTTTCCCCCGGCCACCCCCCCCACACTCCCCCCCTGGGGCTTTACAGTGGTAGATGCTCCCTTTTAAAAAAATAAAACCTAATACCTAAAATTTTGAAAAACTCTGATCTACCTAAGTTCTAAGGTTCACAGCTTTAAAAATTAGCTGTCTCTTTGAAAAAAAAGAATTTATTTCGCCCCGAGGTGTTTGACACGAGGCAGGGGCGCACGTCCCTACTCCTTTGAATACTGACTCACAAATGATCATGGGAAAAGGAAGGGCTGTTTATGTTAAAAAAGGGGTCATGTGATTTTTCCAGCCAATCGAAAAAATACAATTCCCGTCATGACGTCGCACACCAAAGCTAAACCCTTTCTTTTATTCCTAAGTGATTTGTTTGGGGCCAAAAAGACGGGAAAACGCCGAAAAAAGATTGGCGATATTAATGGGTTATGGGAAGATTTTTAAATAAATTATCCGTGATTTTAAAAAATCCCCAATTTTAACATAAAAAAAACCCTTGGGCCGGTTTTAAATTTGTCGATAATAATTTTATCAAACTACTCCTGGTACATTTTAGTCGGGGGGTACGTGTTTTACCCCCCAAACAAATCCAAAAAGGGATCATCCCCGGTTAGGGGGGCCACATTGTGCAACATCAAAAAAATCAAATTTAAAAGGTTTTAATTCAGGTACTGTGGAATTTTTACCAAAAGGTTTTTCACCCCTTTCTCTTGGGGGATTTATCCCCCTTGTGCCCCTTTTCCACATTTTTTTAAAAAAATACGATGTCAAGGGAAGAATAAAGGAGAGATTCATGATGATTTGTTGGCTGTAGTCACTTTCTTGCAGTGTGAAGCGTGAACCCAAGTGGGTCTTCCTTTAAGTTTCACTGAGGTTGGGGACACCAGGAAAACTTGGTATGGTCCTTCAAATCTGAGCTCCAGAGAATCTCTGACATGTTTCTTCACCCACATGAAGTCACCAGGTTGTAGTGCTTTGATCAGAGTCTGGATCTAGAATTGAGGAAAACACTGTGACATGGGTTACTTTCAATTCATTACACAGACTTATAACATACTTTACAAGGCTATCATTCCCTGCACTCAACTGCTGTGGATGGAACCTTCCCAATCTGGGCAGGCCTGAGAATAATATCTCATAGGGAGTGAGACCAGTGGGCTGTTTAGGGGTGTTTCTGACAGAGTAGAGTGCAATGGGTAGGATCTCAGGCCAGAGATGTTTCCTTGCTAGCTTTCAGAATATTGTTCTTCAGAGTGGCATTCATTCTTGCCACTTTTCCACTGCTCTGCGGATGGTAGGGAGTGTGTGAGTCGAGATCAGCTCCTACTAGCTTTCAAATGTCTCTGGTTACTTCTGCAGTGAAGGCAGGTCCTTGGTCAGATTCAATAACCTCAGGGATCCCGAATCTGCATACCACTTCAGTCAACAGTTTCTTCACGGTGGTTTTGGCAGTCATGTTGGTAACTGGGTAGGCTTCAGGCCATGCTGAGAACATATCCATCACCACTAGAACATACTTGTACTTTCCACTCTTGGGTAATTCAATGTGGTCAATATGGATCCTCTGGAAAGGGTATAATGGTTTATCAAAGTGCTTCTTTGGTGTTGTCATCAGTCCTCCCGGGTTACGAGTATTGCATATTTCACAGCTTCAAGCATAGTTACTTGTTGTGGTGGAGATTCCGGGTGCTAGGTATATCTTGTTGATTGAAGAAATCATCTGGTTCGTTCCTCTGTGGATAGTAACATGAGACCATTGTATTACAGCTGGATACAATGCCCTTGGTAAACAAAGTTTATTATCTTTCCTCCAGAATCCATCTTGGTGTATCTCTGCTCCCAATTCCTCCCAACTCTTCCTTTCCTTTGGGTTTATTTGAGTTTGAAATTGTCTCAACAGGTTAACATCTGGATTCAGTACATCTTGTCCTTGATTCTTCTCTTCTTCTTGTTTCTTTTTCTCTGCTCTCGTCAGTACATATGCAGCCACTCCTGCTTCCTCTCGACTCTCTGGGAGGAGAGCTGCGGCCTTTGCAGCCAGGTCTGTCCTGTTGTTGCCTTTTGCTTCTTCTGTCTCTATTTTTCCATGAGCTTTAATTTTCAAAACAGCCACTTGAGATGGCAATTGGATAGCATGCATCAAAGTCTGAACGGTTTCTTGATTCTTGATGGGTGTTCCACTAGCTGTCTGGAAACCTTGCAGGGCCCACTTCAGGCAAAAGTCATGGGCTACTCCATACACGTAGGCTGAGTAGGGGTATATGTTCACGGTCTTCCCTTCGGCGAGCTTACAAGCTTCCGTTACAGCCCAGAGCTCAGTTTCTTGGGCTGACATTTTCTAAAGTAAAGATGCAGCCTTCACGGTTTCTTGCAAGGTAACCACAGCAAATCCTATATGGAATCGTCCTTGATCATCTGCATATTTAGATCCATCTAGATCTCTGCAACCAACTTGGATGCAGAGACAGTAGGAAGATGGGAGGTTTCAGCCTCCATTTGTTCAAGGCAGTCATAAAGAGGATCATCTGTGGCAGTCTGATCTTCATCTTCCCCCCTTGAGAGAGGAAGCAGAGTGACTGGATTAAGAGTAGTACATCTCTTCAAGGTGACATTCTCAGGCATCAGTAATGAGCATTGTAAACGGATATGGCGCTGTTTAGTGAGATGAGGTTGCTGAGACTGTTTCAGGATCCATTGAAGATCATGAGGAGCCAAGATAGTGACTGGATGGCCCAATATGATGTCTTGAGTCTTTTCAAGAAGGACTTGTGCAGCAATAACAGCTGTGAGGCAAGTAGGGGCAGTCCGTGCAACAGGATCTATCTTGCGAGAGTAGTATCCAAGAGGTCTCATACGTTCTTCATGTTTCTGGGCCAAAACTCCAGAAGCGTGGCCATGATGTTCTGTAAGGAAGAGGTTGAAAGGTTGTGAGTAATCCGGGATTCCCAGAGCAGGAGCTTGTAGGATAAATTGTTTTAGGGTTTGAAAACAGTCATGTGCTTCAGGTGAGAGTTTATGGGTTGAAGAAATGTCCTGGAAAGAGTCATATAAAGGTTGATTAAGACCGGAAGCATTGGGAATCCATTGTCGACAGTAGGTGATGAGGCCTAGAAATCCTTGAAGTTGTTTAAGATTGGTTAGTGAAGAAATGAGCGTCACAGCTTTCTTGTAGTCATCAGTAATGTGTTTGGTCCCCTGTGATATACAATGTCCGAGGAATACAACTTTCTCATAACGCCATTGGAGCTTGGACTGTGAAATTTTGCAGTTGATGGATGCTATATGTTGAAGAAGACTCAAAGATCTTGATTGACAAGTTGGAAAAACGGGGGCACACAAGAGAAAATCGTCCACATATTGCAGGATTTGGACCTCAGGGTGTCCCAAAACCCAGGGTTGGAGACAGGCCTGCAGGGTTTGTGTGAATTGGTTGGGAGAGTTATGAGACCCCTGAGGCGTCCTGGTCCAAGTGAGCTGAGTACCTTAATAGGTGAAGGCAAAAGATATTGACAGTCCTTGTGCAGTGGGACACTGAAGAAGGCATTGCAGAGATCATAAACTGTGAAGCAGGCAGCTGGAGAAGGGATTTGGAACCAAACGGTATTTGGGAGGATCGCCTGGAACAACTTTCTTGTGAACCGGGAACAGGGGTGTATTTGAGCGGGAAATGCAGTGGATGAGCACCCCATTATCCAAGAAGGCTTTGATTTTTGACTCCAGAGATTGTTCCTGATCATACTTTAAGGGATATTGAGGCAGTCGAGGAAGGGTTGTCTTTCAAGAAGACATGAACAGGAGAAACTGGAAGGAGGCCGACATCATCAGGACCTTTAGACCACAGTTCAGGAGGGACCTGTGTCACAAGTTCAGGAGGGATGGGATTCTGTTGAGAAAGCATGAGGAGAGCAGGAACTGCTTGAAGAACACAGGTGACTTCACGTGATATGGGAGTGTCAAAATTCAAATACATTCCAGAAGAATCATATTTGATAGTAGTATTAATTTTTTGCAGAAGGTCGGTTCCCAGGAGATTAGTAGGGCAAGTAGGAGAGATAAGTAATCTGGACAGGAGTCCGTGTTGTCCAACTGGTACAGGGTAGGTAAAGCGAGTCTGGGTTGGTCGTCCATCCACTCCAACGCATGAAATGTAATCAGGAGAAAGGGTGACATCAGGTGGAATATCAGAAGTCCTCAAAACAGTTCTGGCTGCACCTGTGTCTACGAGAAAAGGAAGTTGGTGACCGTTAATTGGAAGATTGACAGTCAACATGGGTCCAGAATGACTGATGGTGGTATTTTCAGAGGCATTAACAAAAACAGTAGACACAGGCTTGCCAGGATCCTATGGTTGAGGAGGGTAGGAGGTGTCCTGAGGTGGAGGAGGAGAATAAGAGGTGTCCTGAGGATAGGCCTGTTGGTACTGATTATGGTGAGGATTGGTGAAATGAGGTCCAGTGAAGGGATTAATATTAGTAGAGTGGGCTCTGCGTTGCATTTGTTGGTTGAATCTTGATGGTTGAGGTTCATAACCTTGATATTGAGTTCCAATATGATTGTATGCTTCAGGGTATGACGACATAGGCTGACCGTTGGTAGCAAGGTTCATGTTGTCATCACGAGCTTTAGTGCGGCACTCCCTAATGACATATCTGGATCGGTTGCAATAAAAAACAAGTCTTTTGAACTCGGCCTTGTCCGCAAGGAGAAGTGCGTTGAAAGTTTAGCGGACCGTTAGTTCGATAGGAGGCTGTAGGTTTATATCCCGGGTAGACTTGCAGTGGTTGATTGTAGAGGCTGAGTTGTAAGGCCCTCTGGGAGCTCTTGAAGTAGGTCCACTTTAGAAACCTTCTTCAATTGCTGAGATGAATCAGGCTGAGCCAACAAGGAACTCTGAGCCTTAGCAATGGAGAGAAGTTGACTTCCGGACAGCTCTGCATATTCTGCCCAGATAGTTTCAAAGTACTCCTGAATGGGTTTAAGAAGACCCTTAACAAACAAGGTGGCAAAAAGGATTTTGGAAGCTTTAGTGTTCATGTCAAATCCGTGGTCCTGTAATAAAGCAGACAGTCTGTTGTAGTACTTTTCTACAGTTTCAGTATTGCCTTTAGGGTTG
>JAODAL010051597.1:0-26573 GCA_025379985.1 Phyllomedusa bahiana | reverse complement strand
TGGCCAAGCAATTCTCCAGACCCAAACCCTATTGAGCATCTGTGGGGCATCCTCAAATGGAAGATGGAATAGTGCGAGATCTCTAACATCCACCAGCTCTGTGATGTCATGGAGAAGTGGAAGAGGATTCCAGTGGCTGCAACTTGTGAAGCTCTAGTGAACTCCATGTCCAAGAGAATTAAGGCAGTGCTGGAAAATAATGGTGGCCACACAGACTACTGACACTTTTGGAACAATTTGTCCATTCTCACTTAGGGGTGTACTCCCTTGTGTTGCCAGTTTACACACTGATGACTGGATGTTGAATTATTTTGAGGGCACAGCTCATTTACACAAATTTATTTATACAAGCTGTACACTGACTACTTTACATTGTATCAAAGTGTTATATCTGCAGTGAGGTTCCATGAAAAGATATAATACAATATGTACACAAATGTGAGGGGTGTACTCACTTTAGTAAGATTAAGCAGTTATGTTGTTCAGTAACAGTCTCACAGAGGTCAGCTATGACAGTCAAAAACTTTCTACAGCTCCTGGTGTTTGTTCTTCTGTCTCCTTGGAAATATCATTGTTCTATGAGGAGTAATTGTTGTCAGGACTGAATGGAGTTTGTTTACTAAACCTGTTGCTGACTGTGTCAGGAATGTGTCCAGGTGCACTGAGGTAGGACATCACAATCTGCTGTATATCCACTGCTGTATACTCCTTCAGGACGACCATGCTGAATCTACAGGTGCCTCTTCCTAATACAGGTGACCACAACTTTCTGCAAGACTACAGGGGGTGTTGCAATCTATCTGGGCTAAGAGCTGGCATCTGTTTTAGGCATCAGATACTGTAATATGTAATATGAGCAAATGTTGAAAAGTTAGTTTATTGATTTCTAACTGATTTAGATAGTATCGATAAAGTTTTAAATAAATACAGTTCATTTATGTGTACTACTTTGCTATGCAAAAATCTTATTCATAGAGCAATGTTTGGTTCCCCATTAAACATAACCTTTAATAATTCATCAAGCATAATAATATAATAATTTGTAATATATCTCATATACATTAATCTAAATTGTATACTCACGAACCGGCCCTTTTACTTTTCAGTAAGGGTAATACAGGTGCATCATTTTAAAGAGGTATATACTGTTGTCACTTAATGACGAAAAACAATTTAGATTTATGTATATGTCTTGTGGTATACATTACAGGTTATTATGTTTTTATGCTTGATGGGGAACTAAATATTGCTCTGTGAACATGAGTTTTTGAGATTTTTTTCAAAATTAATTTGGCTATGCATAAAGTTATCTGAAAAATATTTCAATGTTATGTCTGGTGCTGACAAGTTGTATTATTCAACTTTTGTGTAATTAGTTGTGCAACTGTTTCTTGAGCTGTGTTACCGATAGGAGGCAATGTTATCTCAGATGTATATAAATGTAACATCATATCACATAGTCATTATTTTAGAGGCACCTTATATTATATGGCTAGACAGACAGACAGACAGATAAATAGATATGATAGTTATGTGACACAGATAGATATGAGGAAGAAGATAAATAGATTTGATATGGATAGATAAAAAGAAAAAATAGACAGATAGATGATAGATAGATAGATAGATAGATAGATAGATAGATAGATACAAAGATAAATAGCAGAGTTTTGCTTGACAATGATATTGCGACTTTTTGTGTTGTCTGCTTTTATCACAAAACAGAAGCGATTGAGAAGCAGTTAGAAAGTTGAGATAACATTCTGGAGTATTGTTAAGCAATAAAGTGGAATCCAGCATTGTGCAAAAGTGATATAGATTTATTCCATACGTTGGTGCAGAGGGTATAAAAAACTAGGCAAAAAACAAAACCTACGCGTTTCGGGCGGCAAACAATGCCCTTTTTTCACAGCAAATTTAAACAGGAAAACCCAAAATTTATCGCATATATTTGTTTTTTTTTCAAAAAAAGTAGGGGAAAGGGGTTAAGGAAATTGACTTTTCCCTAATGCCCTTTTCCCCCTTCCCTACAAAAACTAGCATATTTTAATTGAAAAAGAAAGGGGTGAACAAGGGCATTTTTTGGCCCCCCCAAAAAGAAGGGGGGGGGCTTGTTTTTTGCCTAGTTTTTTTAACCCTCTGAAAACCCAATTTAGGAATTTAATAATTTCACTTTTGCAAAAAAAGTGGTTTTCCACTTTATTGTTAAACAATTGGACTGCAATTTACCCTTTTGGACACTGGGGTTCTTTGACCCGGCTTGTGGATGCAGTGATTATACGGGAGGGGGAACAGGGAAAGCGGCCCTTTGGGGGTGAAGCTTTCAAAAGTTTTTTTCCCATTTCCTTTTTGTCTATCCTGGATTTGTCGTAAATTTAGTTTTGCTCCCTTCTGTGATGGTTTAAAATTGATAGGGTGTATTTATGTCATTTTTGAAAACCCAGAATGTCTGATAATCTGGTATTTATTTCCAGCAGGGACCAGTAAGGTAGTTTAAACCCTTTTAAAAAATCAAATAGAAAGGGTAGTCTGTATTGGGAGGTTTTTTTGATTGCCCTTAAAATGTCCCCATACTTACAAATGATTTTTTGGTTTAATTTTTTTGTATCCGATCCCAGGGCCCAAGAAAAAAAGGATCATTTAAACCAAAAAGTGTTTGGGAAATTCAAACGGTGTTATTTCTGGTATGTTCATAATTTGCTGGTTTTGTTACATAAATTGCTTTGCCTTCCAGTATTTTTTGCAAATCTGCAATTTTGATAGAACTGAAGCTGCTGACTTAGCAAATATAATGAACGTAAATTTCAACATCTTAAAGTTTACAAAGGATGTGACCAGAGTAGGTTGAAAAATAAACATATTTGCAACCCAAAGTAATGCACTGTATAAAGAAACTTGTATGCTGTGGGTGCATCTATAGTACAAGAAATGCCATATTAGGACAAAAAAGTGGAAAATTTCTTGTCAATTTGCCTCCTAATTAGTTAAGTGACAGCAGTGCTGTGAACAGCACGGTCAGGACAACAGATATATTGCCCACCAGGTATATGCCCGGTTGGGCAGATTACCAGTCCTGACCTGGCTAACAAATTGCTGTTTGACATCTTTTGCCTGGCTTCCTAGTTCCGAATCTTTTGAATAAATTACAAGTCAGTGGATTGAGACTAAATGATATAACTAATGTTGTGGATTCAGGTTGTGAAATATGACCCATATCAAATTTAGCCAAAATTGCCCAAAATTCAACCTTAACCCTATGTTGGAGTTAGGGTTTGAACTTGGATTTTCAGGAAGTTTTAAGGGGATAAGCTAACTTTTTACAGTGCTCCTATTCACTGTGAAATAGCAAGTTAACCCCTAAAATCATGCAAAAAATCATAACCCCATCTTAAAGGCAGGGTTACAATTAGAGGTTTAGCACTTACATATAAAGTTGTATTATGGTTGCACTTTTGTGCACAGCATTAGTAGGGGGCCCACAGAGTCTGCACTTTTCTTTATGTCAGATTCATATAGACTCCAACAAAAAATAAACTGTGGACACTATATTCCATTGAATACCCTTTAAACAGAGGTATGCTCCCCTATAATACAGTTGTAGCAAATATCACGGCTTTTCGAGTTATCTGCTCTTATCTGTAAACAAAGGCGATTAAAAAGCATTGAGAAAGTTCTGTTTAGTTCTGCTACATCTGTATTTGCTCCACATTTTTGGTGCCTGACAAAGTCTGTATGACTGCACATGAAGGATGTTGTTAAAGTATTGATTTACGTCAGACTTAAATCATCTGATAAGGGTTCATTTTTGCTTTCTAATTAGTATAGCGCAACTGAGAAAGAAGAGTCAAAACAGGCATAAAAAGTTTTCGGTGTCCAGGGAATTTGCCTTCTCACCCGAGACAAAGCCCAAAGACAGTTTTTATAGAAGTTCATATAAAAAGAGATAAGAATTGAGGCACGGGTTTTAATCGTTATTAACAAAAATAGAAACTTGCCCTTTTTGGTGTCTTTTAAATAAATTTTAGTCAAGTAACCGGTCACCAAGGCCCCTTTCTTTTTGGTGAGGGGGAAACCCAAGTTATTGCTGGTGTCAGGGGGCGATAGGCCACTGACACACGTTTATTTTTTAGTATACTTTTTAAAACAAATATTTTAAAATGCTGTCCCGTTTTAAAGCCAAAAAAAAGTGTAGAATTAGTAAAGGGAAACAGGGTTCCCCTTTTAGGGGGCAAATGAGTATTTTGTTAGTGTGTTTTCGAGAGGACTAGCTCTCTTTTTTTCAAAATGTTTTATACAAAAATAAAAAAATACCCCGACTTTTTTTTACACAAAGACAGGGGATCTTCAAAAAATTTTTTGAATTTTAAAAAAATTAACAAAAGGGAAAATATGGGTTTAAAGCAGTTATTTAAAATCCTGTCAAAAAATTAAACGTTTGGAAAATTTTGTGAGGCTGAAGGGAGGTGATCAGTAATTTTTTCTCTTATCTATGTGCAACTCGGGGAGAGGGGGCCCCCCCCTCACAGTTAACCAATAGCTTGACATGAAGCGGGCATAAAATTTTTAAACCCCAAATTTTGAAAGATTTTTAAAAATTTTTGCATTAATTTTTTTTCCCCAAATTCCTTCCCTTTCCCCCTTTTGGGAGTCTTAAAATCCCCCTTAAGCCGTTCCCTGCAAATCTTAAATTTGGAAAAGATTTTCTCCGGGAAAAAATTGTGGGCCACTGGCGTTTGGGTTCTGTTTTTGTTAAGGGGTGCCCTTGGTAAAATTCTTTTGTTTGGCTGGTTCTGCCCTGTTTCCCCCACATAGGGGCCCTTTTGGGTTTGGACATTGATAACAAATTTTCAGATACACCAAATTGTAGACCTGCAGGAAAAATGCCCCCAAATTTTTCTGGGAACCTGCTGGGGATTTGTGGGACAGGTAACTGTCAGCGTGGGATGTGCCTGCAGGTCTTCCCACCGGGTTCTGCAGGAAAGGGTGGGGTGCCATTTTCAGTTGGGGCCTTCAGAGGCTGGAAAATAATGCCCCCGCGGGTTTTGGTGGTTCCCAAAAGGAAAGGAGAGGGGGGACCGGGAAATAAAAATTTCTTTGAGTTGTTGCCCCTTTTGTAGCACAGGTTGAATTTCCCTTTGGCAATTTTCGTAGGATCCCGGGCTGTGGGTTGTAGGTGAAAAAGGGGGGCACTCTTTTTCCCCCCTTTTTGGGTTCTTTTTTATGGGGAGCGGGACTGTCTTGTTGATGGGGGGGCCCGTTTTTGTGATTTGGTTTTTTTCGTCAATTTTGGTCTGTACCCAAATTTTGAAAAATTTTGTCCTCAGATACAGGAGGTTTTTTTGGCCCCAGGTCGGCTTTGTCGGACCCCAAATACGTTTGTACCTTTAAACCCTGGCTGTATAAAATAGATGTTTTTTTGTGTTTTGGGGTGGAAGTTTGTCATTCTGGGGTTTGGGCCCTTTTTTTGTCTGCGGTTATGGGTTTATTTGTTTGTGAGAAAGGCCGGTGGTCTTTGATGTGTTTTGTAGTATCCAGAAAGTGGTTTTTGCTCTCTGAATAGGTAATTTTAAAAGGTTTAAAATGGTGGGTGAAAGTTTTTGAAGTAATTTTTTGGAAATTAAAATTGGGCCCCCCCTCGCCCCCCAGTCCTTTTTAAATTTGTTTAAAAAAATTTATCAAGGATTACTCATGGGTTTGGTGTTGCATGTTAAAAAAATTTATGCTCCTTCCCAGTCCCGGGAATAAAAGAGATTTGCATATTGGGGCGCACATTGGACCCCGGGGGAAAATTTTCCATTTGCTTTTTAAAATAAAGGTCTTCTCCAAAATTTAAAATATTTGTGGCTGAGTATGTGGAGGGCAGTGGGGGTTGCCCGGGGTTGGGTTGGGGGGTTTCTTTTTTTTGGTGCCCCTTTGACATGCTGCAACTCCATTCTTTTGGGGAATTTTTTGTATACAAGGTTCTAAAATCCAGGGGGGCCCAAAAGGAAAAAAGGTCCCCTTCAGGAAGGGGAACCGGGATTGAGTTTGTTAAGAAGGTTTTTTGTGTTTTGATGTAGTTTGGGAGTTTTCTTTGACCGGGGGTTTTTTTTAGGAGTTTTTTCCCCAAAAACCTGAGATTTTCTCTGTCAGGTCCCCAATCCCCCAAAAAAATGATGGGGCCCCCCCAGGGTTTGCCTTTTTTATGGATTTTTGGGGAGCATATAGAAGACCCGGGCCCTTGGGACCCCTCGGGGAAAAGAAATTCCACCTGCTTCCGGCCTGAATTGGAAACTTTTTTTTTCATTTTCTTTTAGTTGTTTCATATAGGCCCCCTTGGGATATTTCCAAGTTTCCCTTTGTGGAGGGGGTTTTGACAGTTGTCTGTTCGTTTCCCTTTGGATTTGTCAGAGATGTTAATCTTTAAATTGCCCCCCCCCTTTTTTCAGGGGTTTTTTTTAATTTAACTTTTATTTTTTTTCGGGAAAGGGAAATTTCCCTTTTGTTCCTGCGGGGTTAGGTTGTGTATTTTTTTTCCTTTTTGTTTTTCCGGATTTCTTTTTTCCTTGCTTTTTAAACAGTCAATGTATTTACCCCGTGCTGCATTAGTTCCAGGCCGTGGGGTCCGGTAGATTTTTTGGTTGGTTTTTTATTTGCTGTTCTGCCCTCGGGAGCCCCTGTTTTAAGGAAAGGTCTTTTCCCAATAGAAGTTTTCCCTCAATCTCTTTTTTCTGAAAAAATTTCCTCCATATCAGGGGCGATTTTTGATTTGGTCGTGAGTGTGAGGGGCAAAAAAGGAAAGAGAAATTTGGGAAAGAAAAACGGGCCCATTTCATGTTTTTTGGGGTCATAAGGGGGAAAAAGGTTCACAACAGGTCTGTTGGCGGGGGTGGTGTTGGGTTGTTGTAGTGATGAACCCTTTTCGGGCCTCAGTCTCTGGAGTTTTTTTCTTTTTGTTTTGATGAGCATGCCCTGCAGTTTTTTGGAAAGTATGTGTGGGGGTTTGGCCTTAATTCCTCTGTGAATTCTCCAGTGTTTGGTTTTAGGGCCTTTTATCTCCTCTGTGTTCTTTTTTTGTTGTTTAGGAAATTTTTATCTTATTTTTCCCGCAGCCTCTCGGGATGTCCGAATTCAAAGTTGTTCGGGCATATGGGCCCTGTTTTTTTAAGGGGGGGGCCCGGGTTGGCCCCAAAAAACCCCCCCCCCCTCAAACCCTTTTTTCATTTCCAAAATAATAGGTAATGAAGGGAGAAGACTCTTTTTGGGGAAGGGGAAGCCCCTTTTTGCCCCTGTTTTTTCCCCAAAAAAGGGTTTAAAGGCCTTTGGTAGGCCCCCAAAATTGGCTTAACACAAATAATTTTTTCCAATTTTTAAAAAACACCCAAAAAATTGTTTAAAAACCAGGCCCAGGAGAAATTTTTTTTTTCCCTTCCTTTCCCCCTTTGGTCAAACCCTTTGTTTTCCGGAAAACCCAGGGTGGGAAAGGGGTACAAACCTTTTTTAAGGGAAACGGGGGTTTGGGGTTTTTGGTTTCCCCCCCCCCCCCCCCCTTTTTTTTTGCCCCCGGTTTCTTTGAACCCCTTGTTTCCCTTGCAGGCAGGGTGAGGTGCCATTTCCCAGTTGGGGCCCTTTCAGGCGGATTTTCCCGGGGATATTTTTTTAATGCGCCCGGAAAAAGGGGGGTTTTGGGGGTGCCGAAAGGAAAGGAGGGGGGGGGAACTGGGAATATGTCTTTGGGTTGTTGCCCCTTATTTTAGCCAGGTTGAAGTTCCTTGGCAATCTTTTTTTTAGGTTTTTTTTTCCTCCAGCTGTGGGTTGTAGGTGACAAATTGGGGCATCTTTTTTTCCTTCTGGGTCTCTTTGTATTGGAGAGATGCTCGGTTGATGGCCCCCCCCGTTTGGGTTTGTTTTTTTTGTCATTCAAATTTTGGTCTGTATCCAAGTTTGAAAAATTTTTTGGTCCAAAGGTCCAGGGGTGTTTGCCCAGGTTTTTTTTCGGAGAAAAAATACGATTGTACCGAAATAGCCGGGCTGTATTTAATGGGATGTTTTTTTGTGCTTGGGGTGGAAGCTGTCTTTCCCTGGGGGTAGGCGCTCTGCCAAAAAAATCTACCGGGACCCCCCCGGCCTGGAAAAATGCAGCACTGGAAAAATACATTGACTGTTTTCAGAAGCAAGGTAAAATTAAAATTCCTGGAGAAAAAAAAAAGAAAACAAGTACAAAACCCAAAACCCTGCAGGAACAAAAGGTTTATTGTTTTTCAGAAAGAAAAATCAGGATTTAATTAAAAAAACCCTTGCTAAAAAAGGGGGGGCGAAAAGGGGCATGGGGGAACATTTCCTAAACATATCCAGGAAGCAAAACGGGCCCAACCCTGCCCAAATAAATTCACGTCCCTCCCAAACTTGGAAAATGCCCCCAACAGGGCCTATATGAAAAAAAACCTAAAAAAATTTATGATAAAAAAATTTTTCCAATTCGGGTTTCCGGGGAAGGGGGTGGAATTGCTTTTTTCCCAAGGGGGTCCCATGGGGGGCCCGCTTTATATCCCTCCCCAAATCCAAAAGAGGAAAACCCGGGGAAAGGGCCCCATCTTTTTGGGGCTTGGGCACGGGACGGGAAAATTTATCTCAGGTTGGGGGGAAAAAATCTCCAAAAAACCCCTGGTAAAGATCCCTCCAAGCTACCCCAAAGGACAAAAAAAAAACCTTCTTAAAAAAACTCAATGCCCCCCCGGGTCCATTTTTGAGGGACTTTTTTGGGCCCCACAGGGATTTTAAATCCTTGTAAAACAAACTTCCCCCAAAAATTGGAGTTGAGCATTTTCAGGGGGCCTTTGAGAAATCAAAAAACCTCCCCAAGGGAAACCGCACACGGGCCTCACCCATTTTCTTTCTCGCCCCAAACTATTTTACTTTTGGGGAAGACCGGGTTTTCTACAGAAAAATGGGAACTTCCAGGGGGCCCAGAATGTGCCCCCCAAATAGGGCAAAATCTCTTTAGGGCGGGAAAGGGGGAAGGAGCTTTTTTTATCAAAAAGGCCCCAACCCAAACCATGATGTACCTCCCGTTATTTTGATGTTTCCCTTGTAAATCGGGAAACTGGGGGGAGGGGGCCCCTTAATTTAAATTTCTTTAAGGGACTTTCAAAAAATTTACCCCCTTTAAACCTTAAATTCCCTTTTCCCAGGAAGAAAAAATTTTTCCATTTTCGGGGGAAAACTACAATCCCACTTCAAAGCCCAACCGGTCCCTAAACTTCAGTATACCAAACCGACAGACAAAACGGGCCTCCCTTTAAAGGAATGAAAGCTTCCCCCCCAAAGCCCCCCAAAACAGTTTTTAAAATTTTCAGACGGGGGCTAAAAGGGGAAAAATTTCGTATTTGTTTCCGACAAAAGCAGCCCTGGACAAAAACCCCCTGGATCTGGGGAAACCAAAATTTCTCAAAACTTGGGGTTTAAGACCAAAATTGACTGAAAAACCAAATCAGCAAACCCGGGCCCGCCATAAAAAAAGGGGGACATTTCTCCCCCAACATCCCCCAAAAAGGGGCCACAGAAGAAGAAAAAGTCCCCCTTTGTTGTCCCTCCCAACCCACAGCTGGAGTTTCCAAAGGGAAAGATTGCCAAGGAACTTCACCTGTGCTACAAGGGACAACGGGATTCAAAGACTTTATTCCCAGTCCCCCTCTCCTTTCCTTTCGGCAAAACCCCCAAACCTGCGGGGGCTTTTTTGTCCGGGGGCGCTTGGGAAAGGGGCCCAAAATGAAAAATGGCCCCCCTCACCCTGCCTGGAGAACAGGTGCAAAACCGAGGCACTTCCCCCCATGCTGACGGGTAAACCCGTCCCCTGTCCCAGCAGGTGCAAAAAATTAGGGGGACATTTTTCATGCAGGTTAGCCCAAAGTGGGGGTATTGGGTTATTTGTATGCAATGTCTTCCAAAAAGGCCCCTCTATGTGGGGGGGGGGAAAAAGGGGCAGAGACTCAGCCAGCGTATGAATTCACACAGATTTTACCAATTTTTCAAAAAAAGAAAATTTTATCTGCCAGTTTTCCCCCCCATTTTCTGGGGGAAAAATTAAATTCCCTGGAAAAAAATTTTTCAGGTTTTAAAGGTCTTTAAAAGGGGGAGATTTTAAGACTCAAAGGGGAGGAAGGAATGGGAATATAAATTTAAAAGCAAAAAAATTTTTTAAAAACTTGCAAAATGGGTTAAATATTTAAAGCCAGCTTCTTTTTCAAAGCTATGTTTTTGAAATGGGGGGAGGGGCAAAAATTCTCCCCTGATTGCACATTAAAATAAAGAGAAATAAATTACTGATCACCCCCCCGTCCCCGCCTCAATTTTCCAAGGGCTGTTTAATTTTCTTGGGCAGGATGTAAATTAAAATGCCTTTGGTTTCCCCTATTTTTGCATTTTTGTTATTTTTAAGAATTTTTAAAAATTCTTTGAAGAATTCCATGTGTTTTTGGTTGGGTTTTAAAAAAATTTTCCCGGGGGTTTTTTTCAGTTTTTTGTATAACATCAAATCGAAAAAGAGAGCTGTTTCCCCTCGAAAAGCTCACTACAAAATTTATTCCCGGTTAGCCTCTTTAAAAATTTTTCCCTTTATTTCCTTTTCCATTTTTTGTTAAAAAAATTAGGTTTAGGGTCAGGTTTATACAGGAGAGTCAAAAAAGGGTGGGGGGTTGGGGGGAAAATGCTCCCATTTTTTCGGCCCCGACCCGGAAACAAGGGTTTTTATCTTTTACAGAACCAAAAAAACCCAACTTTAGAAATAGGAATTTTTACCTTTCAGAAAAGGGGGAAAGATTTTTCAAAAAAAACAAGATTGGGCCTTCATAGGAAGAAGGACTGCAGAAAACGGATATGACCCCCACAGGGAAAAAATGCACAAACAGGAAGTTGAAACTCCAACAAAAAAAAAAACTTTCAGAAAGGTAATGATAGGGGGTTTAAACGATTAATTTTTCGACAAAGGGTTTAAAAACGGCACAAATTTTTTTATGTTTTGGGCGAAAATTTTTAATACATTTGGTAAAATTTTGGGGGTTTAAAAATTTGTTGGATAATCCCATTAAAAATCCCCCGCCCCTTTTTTCTGCGCTTCCTTTTTTCCCTTTTTTTGGGGGCCGCAAATACCCGCTTACAGAATAGAGCGGGTGAGATGTTTTGTGCGACGTCTGACTGGGATGGGGATGGTTGCGATTGGGGTGGGGAAAAAACACATGACCTCGTTTTAAAATTTGAACAGCCCCTTTCTGTTCAGCCCAGTGCTTCTCAGCGTCTAGAAAAAGTGGACGTGCGCTCCGCTTTTTGTCCCAAAAAAGACCAGCGAAATTAACTATTTTTCAAAGGAAAAATCTACTGTTAGCTGTGAACCTTACAACTTAGTTTTGATTAAAAGGTTTTGGAAAAATTTTTTTTTGTTGTAGAGAATTTTTTAAAAGGGGCATCTACCCCTGTTAAAATCAGGGGGGGGAGCGGGGGGGGGGGCCCCCCGCCCGGGGCGAAAACAGACAAGCCCCTTTTTTAAAAGGGTTTTTCTGGATAAAAATTCCCAAGACTTAGTGTAAAACATTGCACTGCAAAAAACCCTTTGTTTTTTTAACAGTTTTCTATTAGAAATTTTTTCCCGGATTTTGGGGGAGCCTGAACTTATATTTAGGTTCACAATTTTTTTTTGTAACGGGAGGTTTTCTTTGTTAAGGGTTTCAAAAAATCCAAAACCTTTAATTATCAGTATACATTTCCGAAGGGGGTCATTTTTTTAATTTTGCCCAAATTCCCCCTTTTTTTTGATTATATCAACCCTTTCAGTTAAATTTGAATCCAGCACAAAATTTTTTTGTAAACACGGTTGATAGGTTTCCAAAAAATTACCCTTGTATTAAACCGAATACATTACAGGATACGTTTTTTTGAAATTTTGGGCCCTCGTAGATTTTTTATTGAGGCACCTTGCACTTTTTTAAAAAGATTTTTTTAATACCAGGGCAAAAGGAAAAAAATTTTTTTTGTAGGTTTTTACCCCAAAAAAGGTTGGAAATTTTAAATTTTTATTAACCGGGGGGGCCAAAAAAAAACCTTTTTTTATCCGAAAACTTTTCAGTTTCGTGTTTTTTGACTTTTGGGGCCAAATTTCCCGTTTGTTTTATTGAGGCCCTTTTCAAATTAAATGTGAAAACTGCAATTTTTTTTGGGGCCCGCACAGGATTTATTTGGTTTCCAGAAAAATACCCTTTTATTATCCCAAAAAACATTAAAGATTTTTTGTTTTTTTGAAATTTTGCCCAGTCCGTTTGTTGATTGACACTTGCCGTTAAAATTTGAATTTCCAAACAATTTTGTAGTTACCCAGGTGAATTGGGTTAGGTGCCCCAAAAAAAACCTTTTATTATTCCCCAATACATTTCCCGGGTTTTCGGGTTTTTTCACTTTTTTGGGGCAAAAAAACCCCCGGGGGTTTTCGGGGGGTTTATTTTAGGCAACCCTTTCAAATTAAAAGGAATACCCGCAATTTTGTAGTCACCGGGAGGTGAATTGAAAAGGTGCCCCCAAAAAAAAACCTTTTTATTATCCCAATAAATTTTCAGATACGTGTTATTTTTTCTTTGGCGACTACAGCTTTGTTTTCCAAAAAATTTAGGGCCCCCAAAAAGGGAAAACCTTTTTTTTAAAATGGTTGAAGGAATTTCAGCCAATTTTTTGTAAAACAAACAGGTGAATTTGAAAAGGGGTTGGGGCTCCAAAAAATACCCCTTTTTTTTGGTTTAAAAACCGAGAAATTTTTTCATTCACCGCCAAAATTACCTTTGGTTGGGAAGTTGAAAAAATTTTTTTGCCCAAATTTTTTTACCAGTCCAGATTTTTTTGATGAGGCCAAACCCTTGGGAGTTAAAAATTTTAAAACAGCAAAAAATGTAGTTACCAAAAGGTGAATTTAAAAAGGTGCCAAAAAATTTCCTTTTTTATCCGAAAACATTACAGATTCGTGTTTTTTGACTTTGGGGCACCAGCTTTGTTCAATTTGGAAGGCCAAAGGCCTTTTTGCACTTTTAGGGAATGTTTTTTTTTAAAAAATTTTTTCCTTTGGCCAATTTTGTAGGTTCAAAACCAACAAGGTGAAAAATTGATAGGTGCCAAAAAATTACCTTTTATTACCCAAAAATTTTCAATTTTTTCAGGATACCTTTTTTTTTTGGGGACCTTTTTGCCCCCCGGGGGGCCAAAAAATTTGTTAAATTTTGAGGCCACTTTGGGGAATTAAAGTTTTTTTTGGGGGCACCAAATTTGTTAGTTTTTTACACCAATGGGGAAATTTAAAGGTGCCAAAAAATTTCCTTTTATTATTTCCCAATACATTTTCCCGAACGTGTTTTTTGGGACTTTTGCCCAGTCCAGATTTGTTGATAGAGCCACCTTGCAGTTTTTAATTTTGAATCCAGCAAATTTTTGTAAATTACCACGGGGGAATTTATAAAGGGGCCCAAAAAATTTCCTTTTTTTTTTTACCCAAAAACTTTTTCCAAAATACGTGTTTTTTTTTGACTTTGGCGCAAAAAAAGCTTTGTTCTTTTAGGCACCCTTTTCACTTAAAAAGTGAATACCCGCAAATTTTTTAGTCACCACAGGGGGAATTTATGGGGCCAAAAAAATTTCCCCTTTTTTTTTTTCCCAAAACATTAACCGGGTAAGTGTTTTTTGACTTTTGCCCATTCCCGATTTTTTGATAAGCCACCTTGCGTTAAATTTGAATCAGGGAATTGTTTTAGTTTCCACAGGTGAATTGATTGGTGCAAAAAATACCTTTTATTATCCGAATACAATTTTAAAATACGTGTTTTTTCACTTTGGCGCACTTTCAGCTTTGTTTCATTGAGGCACCTTTCACTTAAATGTGAATCAGAATTTTTTAGTCCCACCCGGTGAATTGAAAGGTGCCCAAAAAATTTCCTTTTATTATCCAAAAAACATTTCAGATACGTGTTTTTTTTACTTTGGGGGCAGGGCCCGCTTTTGGGTTATAGAATTTTTCTTTGCTGTTAAATTTTGAATCAAGGGAATTTTGGGAGTCCCACAGGGGAAAATTTATAAGGGGCCAAAAAAAAAATTTTATTATCCCAATACATTTTTTAGTAGGTTTTTTACTTTGGGCAAAGGCCCCGCTTTGTTGATAGATCTACTTTTGGGAGGTTTTATTTGAAAACCAGCAATTTTTTTTTTGAAATTTTAGGGATTTGAGAAAAAGGGTTTTTGTTTTTCCATCTTTTAAAAAAGGGCTTTCCAAAACTCCTTCCATAAAACCCCCCCTTCCCCCCAAATTTTTATATTTTTTGAACTTTGGAGCGAAATTCCCCGGGGGTAAACGAGCAAAGAGGGGGGGGGAGGACCCCGGAGGGAGAGGTTCAAGGGGAAGGTGCTCCTTCCATTGGGTGGGGGAATAAAAGGGATTGGCCAGCGGGAAAAGTCAGTTTTCAGGCCGTAAAGGGTGTCATTCCCCGGGGGCAAAAGGCCCCTTTTAATCTAAATAACGAACAGCTCGCCAATCTGTCCTTCATGGTTAAAGCAAACCCGCATCCAGCACAATTTATTGGGTTTTTTAATTTTTGGGGGCATTTTTCTGTGAAATGCAGCTAGATACAGGTCCTATTGTAAAAAAAATTTTGTTTTTCTAAAAAAGGGCATTTGTTCTTCACAATTTTTCCCAAAAGTGGCTCCCAAGGGGGGATGGTGCTGTCAGAAAAAGGAAAAGGGTAGGACATTTTTAATGGGGCCTATATTGCAAAATGACTTGTTTTTGAAGTCCCCTTTTAAAATAGCAATCAATCCCGTATTGGAAAAACAAACCCCCTTTAATTTCAATTTTAAAAAAAAAAGAAACCAAAAAACATGGTTTGGGGTTCCCATCCTATTTTTTAAAAAGTGTTTTTTTAGAATTTTTAAAATACTAAAAAAACTTTCTGTTCCCAAAATAGTGGGAAAAAAAATTTTTGAATTGTAAAAGGGAGGGACCCGGAAAAATTTAACCCGATGTAGGTTATTCAGAGGACAGGGGGTATGGAGCAAGGAAGGGGAAAAAAAGTACGAGGAAAAATTTTTCTCCAGGGGACGTTGGGGTAAAAAGAGGGAAAAAAAATGCCAAGAAAAAGGGCACCTGGGTGGAACAGGGGGCGTTTAGAAACCCCGTATTTCCAAGGGGGGGGCTTTAATTTTGGGCCGCAATTGGAATAACCGGAAGGGGGGAAGCGTTTACCAAAGGGCCAGGGACGGTTTTTTGTCCAAGGGGAAAATAAAATTTGGTTTGGGTTTTTAAAGGACTCCTTTTTTTTTCCTTTGGGACTTTTTAAAAATTGGGGGTAAAAGAAAGGTTTTTTTGGGGCTTTTGCTGTGGCCCAAAAGGGCAGGTATTAAGTAAAAATTTAGTTTTAATAAAAAAAGATAGTTTTAAAATCAATTCTGCCCTTTTTGGCAAATTTTTTTTAAATTTGTGGGTGCTGCGGTTTTTTGGCCTTTATGCTGTGGGTGCTAGACAGGGGGTTGTGAATGATCCCGTTATTTTTTTTTTTGGGGGGTTTTTTAACCTAAGGGGTGTTTCCTAAGATGTTGCACGTATTTTATTTGACTGTTGTTTGGGATTTTTAAAAATTTTCCGCTTCTCCGGGCCCCGGTTTTTTGGGGGTAAGAATGAAAGGGGTGTTGATTGCTTCTCCATTAGAATTTTTTTTGGGCTCTTCATTAAATTTTTTCTATCGCTAAACTTTATGTTGAATTTGGGCGGGCTAAACGGGGCCAAAACGACCCCATGGCGATGGCCAAGTAATCGTCAACACTAGATATGACCTCCCCAGAACAGGGGAAGAACTTCCCGAAAAAAGGGTCTGACCCTTTCAGAAAAGGAGAAGGGTTACAAAGACAAGATTTTGACCTCGTGGCAGAGCACCTAAAACGGGGCGCAGAATTCGGGCCATAGGTTTGGGTTTCGAAAGGGGATTTTTGCTGCCGGACGTGCCCCCCGAAAAAATGGTTTCGGGGAGGGGAAAAGGGAACCATTTGGCGTCCCGGTAAAAACCCTAGGTTACTGAATTTTTAAAATAGTTTGGTGCTATGCGGCTTGGGGATTTGGGTTTTCCTTTTCCCCGGGACCCGGGCAAAAAAGTTGGGGGGGGAGGCCATCCCCAAAGTTCCAGGCCCGGGTTTTGTTCCAGGATTTACCCGGCCTTAAAAAGCCTGTTCTTTCCCGGTGATTTAGGGGGGTGGGCGCTTGTGGCAGTGCAGCAAAAAGGAGCTGGGGAGGGCTCTTGCCCCCAAGAGGCTAGAGAGAAGCCAAAACCGTGGGTCCCGGTTAAAAAGTGTCTGTGGTGCATTGGCCCAAAAGGGGCCTTTTTACCCATATTTGAGGGGCGTCATAATTCAGGGGGTGGCTAGACCGCAGAAGGGGAAAATTTTTTTGTTGTGTTTTTGTTGCTGTTTTGTTTTTCTTTCCCTGGCTCAATTAAAAATGGCTGAGGCCAGTTGAAGACAAAGCCTGTGTCAAATGTGCCTATATCAAATTTATGAAAGGGCGGAAAATCCGAGAGGTTAAAAACCCAAGGGGCGGTTCCCGGGGGGTTCCCCCGAGGGCAAGTATCACATATGGTGGAGGTTTTGGGCATTATTGGCACAAGAATTGGACAGTTTAAAGTACAAGGGAAATGCCCACAGGGGGAATTTTAAAAGGGTGGAGGCCTGACTGTTGGTGCGGTGAATTTAAAAGAGTCTGAAGACACTGGTTTCCCCGGGGGGTGAAAATTTTTTCCCAAAGGAGGAGCTTATTAAATGCCTCAAGCAAACAAAATTTTTCCCCGTTTGGGGCAAACGTGGTAAAAACCGCAAGCCAGTCCTATGTCGCTTTTATGGTGCTCCCAAAGGCCTTACCCGGACATGAACAGGTTGTTGGCCTCAAAAAAGGTGGCTTGGTTAACTGAAGTGTCAGCGTCCCGGAAAATTACAGAGGAAGAACCCGGAGAAAGGGCCTTTTGGGAAAAATTGGGTGCCCGGGGAAGATGTAGTGACATTTTTTTGCAGACTTCGGCAGGTTGCGTCTTTTGAAAGACTGCCCGCCGAGCAGTGGGGGAGTTTTCCTTTGGGGCCATTTTATAACTGGAAAAAAAAACAGAGGTTCTATGCGGTGTTACCGGAAAGGGAAAACATTTGACTACCCCAAGCTAAAAAAAAAATTTCTGGCCCGCCCGGGGGTTAAAGAAGATGGGGAAGGCACAAAAGGATGTGGAACCAGAAAATGGGAGGGGTCCGTTGCCGAGGGCAACCATTCCCTGTCTATATAAGGCAAAAGGCCCGTTTTATAAGACTGTGTAATCCCTTTTTCCCGCAGGGTTAAATTTGGAACAAGTTTGGGGCTGCAGAGGAAAAATGGGGTGCCCGCAGTTACCAAAGGGAAAACCCACTTCCCTCCGCAGGGGTGTTTGCTATCACCCTCCAAATAGAGGGAGCTGTTTTTGGTGGTCGCCCTAGAAACCCGCAGAATGAATCTTGACTGCCTCTAAGGGGAAGGGGGCGAAGAAAGGTTTTCAGCCCCAAGGCCCTTTGGGGTTCCGGGGTTTTGGGGCCCCCCCCCATGGCTGACATGGGGGCAAATCAGCAGGAGGGGGGTCCAGAAATGCACCCAAAAACCGCATTTCCCGGAAAACTGTTTCACTTTTTATGATATGGATTTTTAGACTGTCCAAATCAAGCCAGAATGTAATTTTTCAAACTGGTGAATCTTTATTTCAGGGCATTTTTTGGGTTTTGGGTTTCTTTAGTAAGTGTAACTACATCACAGGTAAGGGAGTTGGTAAATGAGGGTCCGAGACATTGTGTTTGGGGGAAGTCTGGCTCTTTAAGGGGGTGTTTAAAGACCCCGAGCTCAAGTGGTGACAAAAACGGTTTTGGAAAGGTCCCCAAAGGGGAAAATGTTGGGGGTCCCCTGGGCAGGGTTTAAGCCCAGGAATGGTGGTGGGTGGGTCCACCCGTGTAAGTGTTTTTTACCCCGGGGGAAAAGGGTTTTTTCAAGGTGAGGGAAAAAACCCCGCGGCCTTAAAGAAAAAGGGGGGGGGGGGGGGGATTTTGTGGATAGCGACCTAGACGGTCGCAGGGTTTCTGCCCCTGGGGGTGTACAGCAGGGGAATTCTGCTGCCGACGTGCCACCAAAAACCGGGTTTTGGGAGGGGGGGAAGGCAGCCATTTGGCGTCAAAAACCCCATGGCCCGTCCCCAACGTTCCGGCCGGTTTCTGTTTCCATTTCCCAGGTTTTACCGGGCCCTATAAAAAGCCTGTCTCCCCAGGTGTTTCAGGGGGGTGGGTCTGCTACCCCCCCCCATAGGCTTGAGAGAAGAAAGGAACCAGTGAATACTGGAAAACGTGTCTTTTTTGCTTTGGGCCCGTTTGGCCCTTGACCCCACGTTAGAGGGGGGACGTCATTTTTTGGGGGTATCGCTGGGAGGGCCCGGAGGATTTATTTTGGTGTGTTTTGTTGCGTAGGGTTGTTTTTCCCCTGATAAATAAAGCGGGCCAAAGGCCATTGAAGACAGAAGCCTTTTGTCAGGGGCCCTATCCCGTTTTATAAAAAGAGGGCGTTTCCGAGAGAAAGACCCCCGGGAGGGGCAGGAGGGCGCCGAAAGACCCGGGGTGTCACCCCTCATAGAAAAAAACAACGCAAAAACTGGATATAAACCTTTCACAAAAACAAATTCAGAAACAGGATATGCCTACAAACAAAATTTAAAAACAGGATAGGGCCCTTTCAAAAAACAAAAAAAAACCCTGCAGAAACAGGATGTAACCTCACAGAACAGAAGAAGAACTGCAGAAATAGGATCTGACCTCACAGAACAGAACAAATGCAGAAACAGGATTGACCCTCCAGAATAAAAGGGAAATTGAAGAAACAGGAAATAAACCCACAAGAACGGGGGAAAAATTGATCTCACGGGAACAGGAATAAGAGAAAGCAGAAGAATATGAGAGATTACATCATTAACAATTTAACCCCCCCCCCATCCAAATGCAAAAAATAACCCGGGAAAAGCTATAAAGCACACTAAACATGATATATAACCAATAAAACATTTAAATTTAAAATACAGTAATTTGGATCCCTTTTGGGGGAGACTTAACTGGGACAGCAATATGTGTGTCCAGGAGAGGAAAAAGAAAGGAGGGGCACCGGGTTTTGTTTTATTTCAAAAAAATACTAAAAAGCGATTACTAAAAAATTTGAAACAAAGGATTTTTTGTTTCATATTTTACTAAATACAGTAAGTGTCTGAATATTCCTTTTTTTTATTTAACAAAATTGAATGCTTTGATCTGGGGCAACATAAGTTATATTTCACTTAAAAAAAGGGTTGTTCCCTTTGACAAATAAAAAAAAGGAAAATTGAAAAAAACAGTTGGAAGAAAAAATGGGTTTTGAGCGTTTTATTATCGACAAAGTTAAATCGCACAGTTTTTATGGTGATCAAAAATTTTTTAGATCATCCCGATAATTTGGGTTAAAAAATCTGTGCCCCATCTTTTAAAGGATCGCCCCTTTTTTTCGGGGTTTTCCTTTTCCTTTTTGGCGGCCACCCAAAATCAATTACAGAATGAGAGGGTGGGATGTGTGTGCAAAGTCATGACGGGATGTGTAGGGGTTGCAATTGGCTGGAAAAATCACATGACCTCGTTTTACTTTGAACAGGTTTCCTTTTCAGCCTCAGTGTCTCTAAAGGCCCTCAGGGGAAAAAGGGACGTGCGCTCTGCTTGGCCCCAAAACACCCTCAGCGAAATTTTTATTTTCTTCCAGAAAAAAACCCTCTACTATTAGCTGTGACCCTTTAAAAATTTAGTTAGATTAAAAGTTTGGAAAAAGGATTTTATTTAGTTAGGTTAAAAATTTTGGGGGAGCATTTTACTGCTTAAAGTCACGGGGGGGGGCGGAGGGGGGCCCCCGTGGGCAACACAGACAAGCTCTTAAAGAATCTGGATAAAGTTCACCAAAATTAGTGTAAACTTTGAAAATAGTTTAAATTATTAACATTTTCTTTTGGGAAATATTTCCTGGATTTTTGGGCGCCTAAATTTTAAGGATACACATCTTTTCTATTTAACTGCAGGTCTCTTTGTTAGATCAAAACCCCACTTTTATTTTCAGTATACTTTCAGATAGGGTTTCTTTTCCCAATTTTTGGGCCCAATTCCACTTTTTTTGATATACCATTTTTAACTTAAATTTGAATCCAAATTTTATAGTCACCACAGGTAAATTGAAAGGGAAAAAAATATCTTGTATTATCCCGAATAGACAAGCTCTTTAAAGAAACGGATAAAGTTCCCCAAAGGGGATTAGTGAGACATTGCAATAGCTTTATTTTTTAACAGTTTTCTATTAAAATTATTTCCGGGATTTTGGGGAAACCCGAACTTATGGGAAAAAATTTTTCTAGAAACTGCGGGTTTTTTTTTGGGTCGGTGAAAAACTCCATTTTATTATCAGTTTTTCATTTAAAAAGGTGTTCATTTTCAATTTTCCCCAAATTCCACCTTTTTTGATATATCCACCTTGTACTTAAATTAGAACCCAGAAAGTCAGCACGGGTTGATAGGGGGGCCAAAAAATCCCCTTGTAATATCCGAATAAATTTCAAAAACTTTTTTTTTTTGACTTCGGCGCACTACAGCTTTGTTCATTGGGGCCCCCTTTTCCCCTTTAAAACTGTGAATACGGGCAATTTTTAGTCACCACATGTGAATTGATAGGTAACAAAAGAAACCTTTTTTTTACCGAATACATTTCAAAATATTTTTTTTTTCCTTTGGGGGGCGCGGGCCCACCCTTTGTTGTAGATTACTTTGCATTTAAAATTTAAAATTTACAGAAATTTTTTGTAGAACCACGGGTAATTTGATGGGTGAAAAAAAACCCTTTTATTACCCGAATACATTACAGATCCCGTGTTTTTTGAAACTTTTGCCCATCCATTTTTTGTTAAATAGAGCCCCCCTGATTTAAATTTTGAATCCGAAATTTAAAGTATTCCCACAGGTAAATTTTGAAAAGGTCCCAAAAAAATCCCTTTAAAATTTCCAAATTACATTTCAGATAGTTTTTTTTTCACTTTGGGCAGGAGCTTTGTTGACTTTGTTTAAAACTACTTTGCATTTTAATATTTGAACCCCGGGGAAATTTTTTTTTTGATTTGAGGGTTTTGGAATAGCGTGATTTGCCGTCTTTTAATAAGAGACTTTCCAAAAAATCTTCCCTACCTTCTCAAAATTTGGAAAATTTTTGAAAAAAGGAGCTAAATTCCGGTGGTAAGGGGAGCAAAGAGGGGGGTAGGAAAATGGGGGTAAGGTACGAGAGAAAAGGGCTCCCTTAAATTTCTGGGACAACAAAGAATTTCCAGCGGATCATCAGTTGAGGACCCCAGGCCCCGTATGGGGTAGGGCCCTGGGGAATTCCAGTTTAAAGAAAACCCTCCCAATCTGTCCTTCAGTGGTTTTAAAGCAACCCCGCATCCCGCAGTCTTACCCCCCTCGTCCCCCCCTATCCCGGGCCAAAAAAAGTCGTCTTTTAGCATTTACCCGCATCCCTCCCAAAATGAAGCAGGCCCAAAAAAGTCAATGGGGAAACCCCCCACTGGGGTAAATTTCCCTTTTCTGAAGCCCCTTTGATGACAAAATGGGTTGGGGTTTAGGGAAGGGCCTGTTAAAAAATCAAGAGGCCAAAAAGGATTTTTATTTTCTTGTCTGAAGCCCAGTTTTGACCATCAGGGTGGAGAAAGGGAAACCGGTCAAATCGGCAAAAAATCCCCGGGGGGTCCCGGAACGGCCCCTTTCAGTCCCCCTCCCAAAGCCCAAAAACCCGAATGTCCCGGGATTGCCCCGATTTTGGTTTTTGGGAAAATGTTGCCTTTCCGTTTGGGGGACACAGAGGGGTTTTCCCCAACGTCTTGGGGCCCCTTTCCTGGCCCCCCCAAAACCCGGGTGCCGAGCAGGCATTTCTTTGCCCCGGGAAAAACCTTTCCCCGCCCTTGGGGCCCGCCCCGTGTCCTCTAAAATTTTCAACGCATTGTCTCCTCTGTGGCCGGGAAAAATCCCTCTTACCACCCAAACATGGGCTAGTAAGACGGCCCAAGGGCCCCTATTCTCTGTGGGCAGCTACAGGGGGAGCTGGGTGGAAGTCCCTGGGGGTGACGGGGCTTTTTAGGCCGGGCACGCTCTTCAAAAACCCCAAAAGATGGTGCAGGGTTTTTTTCCCCCAAGGTCCTCTGGGTGGATCAAAAGTCCCAGGGGGAAACCCGGGCCCTGTTTAAAATTTTTTCTGTCCCTTGGGGGACCGTCCCCACACAGGGCAGGAGCGTGGACGGCTTCCCCGCAACCCAGAAAAAGGGGCGCTGGTGGGTGCCAAGAACCTTGTGCCCCCGGCAAGGGGTGTGCGATAAAAGGGCGGAAAACTGCTGGCCCCCTTAAGATGGAAAACGGGGGGCAATCCCTTTCCCGGGGACAAGTCAGGAACCCTTGGGCGTCCCCAAAATTTTTTTAAAGAGCTACCCCGGGGTTTTAAGCGTGCTGAGGAAGGGTCAAGTCCCAAGTTTGCCCTTCCGCCGTTCGCCCCTGCTTCCCTCCTGCCGGCTGCCCTTGGGGCGTCAGCTCGGCCTCCCCCTCAAAACCCTTTTGTTTCGGCGGGGGGCAACCCGCTGGGGAATTTCCCCCCTCCACATGTCCAGGATTGTGGAAGGGACGCAATTCCATTACAAAATTTCGAAAATGAAAACAAAGGGCCGAAAAAGGGGGGGGTGCGGACCTCGGGGTTTTTTAACACCGGGGGGGGGGGGGGGGGGGGGGGGGGGGGGGGAGTGGAGGCAGGTGAAAGGGGCTCTGCACCATCCTTTCCAGTTTTTAAGAAGCCACCCAAAATGGTCATTTCGGACAAAGCCCCTTGTTTAGCATGGGCAAATTTTTGGGGGATCTTAGTTCTGGACCGATTTTTTTTTTGGAAAAACTCTGAAACCCAAAAGGTCCCGCCAGCGACGGAGGAGGAGACCCGGCACAGATTTTTGGGGCACGAAGCCTTTTCCCCCTCCTTCCCAAAACCCCAAGGCCCCCACAGTTTTTTTACAATTTTTTATCGGTCTTCATTAGGCGGGTTTCGGGGTCCAGAGCTAGTGGGAGGGGGCCAAAAAGCCCCGGGGGATCATCCCCGGCCGTCCCGGGGATGTTTTGAAGCGGGGCCGGAAGGGAGGGGGGGAGGAAGGGGAGGAGGGTTTTTCCTTTGGGCACCCTGTTAACCCACGTCCCCCCCCTTGGAAAAGGGTTGGCGCGGAAAATGAGGCGGAAAGGGGGAAAAATAGGAAGATCAGTTTGCTAGTGCCCCACCCAGAGGCTTTTGGGGAAAACAAGGGCCCCTTCTCACAAAAGTGGTTGGATGCCCATTTCCCCAAAAAATTCCCCGATTAAGGCCCTCAAAAAGAAAACAGTTAAGGGTGGCCAACCCCCCCTGGATTCCCCCGGGACAAAACAAAAATCGAATTTTCCCTTTCCCCCCACCCCAAATAGAAAGTAAAATGCAGGGGGGAAAAGGAGACCCTTTCTGATTGATCAATGGGGACATCTGTTGCGTCGCTTTATGTTTCCCCAAAAGTAAAGGTGGGAAAAACATCCCCGACGGACACAAATAATTTCCCAATTTGGCGTAGCCCGGGGCAGCGGGGAAGGTGGGAGAAAACCTAATTTGGGGGGGCCTTTTGGGAAAAATTTTTTTAAACCTCACCCAACGCATGCAATGCAGGGCACACATCCAACCCCAAGAGATCCGTTAAGTATGGGGCAAAGACTATTGCGTCTCAACACCGATGTTTTTTTTTAAAGTGTTTTTTCCCGGGCCCCAAAAAACTTCTTGGGGATCCCCAAAAAGGACAAAAGGCCCGAGCGGCTCGTCAACCCCCATAGAGGGGTTGGGCCTGCCCAGCAGCCCGGGGTCATATTAAACGGGCCTTCAGCACACTGGAGGGGGTCCCCTTCCCGACAAAAGCCCCCCGGGTTTCCACAGATAATGTTTTCTTTTACTTTCATAAATGAAAGGCATGGATCTCTGATGATTTTGGGGCCCCCAATTGGGCCGGGGGTCACCGATTAGTTGCCGATCTACTTAATTTTCCTTTCCCAAACAAAAAATTGGTCCTCTTGAAAAATGCTTTTTAAAATTATCATTTCTTACTGAAATTTTTTTTCTTTTTTTCCCAACTTCTTTTTGCTGGTTTTTGCTTTTAGGGACTGAAAAAAGACAGCAATTTTTTAAATGACAACCCCCTATTTCCATTTAAATTTCATTTTATCCTTAAGAATTTTTTAGCATTGCAATGGTTTTGAGGTCATGTTGCGTGAGAAAAAGTTTAAAAATTATGGCCCCTTTGGGAAAACCAAAAATTTTGGGGTTTTTAAGGGGCCCTTTTCCCCTTTCAAAAAAAATTTTTAATATTTGGCGGGAGAAGTCATATTTTTTTTTTTTTGGGGGTCAGGGTTAGCTTGAGAACAGAAATAACCTTTGGCCCTTTGGAACAAAAAAGGGTGGCTTCTAATTGGAAATTTCTCCCTCACAATTTTTAAAGTGGGAGAATTTCTTTTTAAAATTTTTTTTGGGTCGTGTGCTTTGAAATGCAGAAATTTACTACGGGGGCCCAAAAAAAAAAAATTTTGTTTTAACAGAATTTTTTTCTTCACAATTGTCAAAGTGGTCAAGGGTCATGTTTTAAATTTTTTTGGGGGCTTTTTGCTTTAAAATGGCAATACTAAGGCCCCTTTTTATAAAAAAAATGTTTTTTCTAACGAATTTGTTTTTCCCCAAAATTTGGGTAAAAAGGGCTCAAGGGGATAGTGCTGTCAAAAACGGGAATAGGTAGGACACTTTTTTTTAAGGGAACCCATATTGAAAAAATGACTTTTTTTTGGGCAAGATTTTTAAAATGTATCAATGCCCGGGTATTGAGCCAACCCCTTTTAAATAAAATTTTAAAAAAAAAGAAAAAAGACATGGTGGGATTCCATCCTTTTTTAAAAAATGTGTTTTTAGAATTAAAACAAAAAAACTTGATTAAAAAATTTGCTGAAAAAAAAATTCCTAATTTGTGCAAGGGGGGGTACGGAAAACTTGCCCAAGGGGTTTTATTCGAGGAATGGAGTATGGAGATGACAAGAAAAAGTACAGAAAATTTACTCCAGCCGTTGTAAAATGGAAAAAGAATGTAAAAAAAGGGGCACCGGGGGTAACAGGGTTAACCCCATATTTCCAAGTAAAGTTTAAATTTGGCCCCGACTCAAAAGGAGGGCAAGTGTCCCGGGGCTTATGTTTACTGGGAAGGCGGGAGTCTCAATTTCCGCTTCCGCACTCGCTTCAGCACGAAGTTTTGTTGCTGCGTCATCGGGCATTTTAATGTTGTTAATAATGCGGACCCACCGGGGCTCTACCGATGTAACCCGCCCGGGGTCATGCTGTGGCACAGGATAGGTTTTTTCAATGTCCTTTTCATCAAAAATGGGGGGTTGAAAGACTCCTTTTTTCCCGGCACTTTTTAATTGGGGGTCAGAAGGTTTTTGTCATACTGTGCCCGGGACAGGGACAGTAAGCCCAGTTCAACAAAAAGGGTGGTTGAAAGACCCCTTTTTCCAGCACTTTTTAATTTGGGGGTCAGACAGGTTTAAAGGGGCATCTGCGGCCCACGACGGGTTTGTCATGTCCATTAAATAAAATGGGTTGAAAGACCCTTTTTTCGGATTTTTTAAAATCGGGGGGTCAAAGTTTAATGGTATACTGCGTCCAGGACTTTTCAGTCTTTTCCTTCAACAAAAAAGGGGGTTCAAAGACTACTTTTTCCCGGTTTTTTAATCGGGGGGCATGCATTTTTTTGGGGTCATGCGGTTCCAGGACAGGGATATTCAATGTCCATTAAAGAAAAAGGGGTTCAAATAATACTGCCTTTGGCATTTTTTAATTTGTGGGGGTGCAGGTTAAGGTAAGCTGTGGTACAAACAGGGAAAGTGAATGGGGGTTTTACTTTTTTTTGGGCTTTTATAACCCAAGTGTTTTCCTCAGATGTAGCAGGTATCCATTTGCTGTTTGGTTTAATTCCAGCTTCTCCCCCCCTTTTGGGGGTAAGAATGAAAAGGGGTTGTTGCTTCCCCAAAACTTTTTAAGGGCACGTCATAAACATGTCACTATCGAAAACCATCGATGGGGCCGACTATCGCTACGCCCTTCGAAGCCAAGTAAGCTCAAAATGTGAAAACCCTCTTTTGTGTAATTAACTGCAATATTAAAATGCTACTACTAATACCACTATCACTACTACGACTACTACCAGCACCACGACTTCTACTACTACTACCACTACTACTACAACCATTGCTATCACAAAAATACCACTGCATACTACTATATACTTTTATACTAAAATTAATAAAAAATAAAAATAAAATAATAATAATATAAATAAGAAAAAAATAAAGCCTTTTTTACTTACAGATGTTTTAGAAAAAATGTAATAAATTTTCTATATCATGGCGTGACT